>MJUU01045914.1:4731-17489 GCA_002080025.1 Modiolus philippinarum
CCCCCCAAAAAAATGATTTTTTTTTTTATTTTCTTTGTATGTGTGCATGTACAATTAATATTTGGTAAAAATGTATGTAAATGTTTCCTAAGATTTGTATTTTATAACAAATTTGGTTTTGAACCTGAATTATACATTTTTATAAGCATAATAAGTTACAATGCAACTTTTTAATGTTTATTCAATTGATTAAATTGATTAATTGTAAACCGCCCACTCAGTCCCATCATACATGGAAAACCCTATTTTTTCGACTTAAATTCATATTTTCCGCATATTTTGCATGCATTTTCATCAAAAAGAGTATTATTCGTGACGTTTATGTGTAAGAAGTCAAAATAAATTAGCTTGCAAGTTAGGATAACTTTACCCAGATAGGCTGTAATTAGAACTTTTTTAGGGTTTTGAAATATGTTATAGAATTAGTATGAAAAAGAAAGGAAATGGGGTAAATGTCAAGGAGACAACATCCCATCCCCAGGTTAAAACGAAACAAAAAAGCATATAGGGGTCACTGTACGGTCTTCAACACAGCGTGGAACCTCAAACCATATAGCAAGCCCTAAATGGCCCCAAAAAGTGAAAAAAGAGAATAACTCAACAGAAAAAACCACATCCAATATCCCGAATATCAAGAAACCCAAATTTTAAAAGTGTTAGCAATCATCATGAAGATGTATAATAAATGTAATACATAGAAATTAAGACTGATTTTTGTAGCTTTTCTTCATTGCTTCATCTGTTATAATTTGCTACATATGACATGTTTCATATCAGAAGACAAATCATTCAACGAGTAAAAAATATATCAAGTTTCTTATCTTTTTATAAAGAATACATAACAGACGCGGATCCAGACAATTTGAAAAGGGGGGGGTCCAATTAGAAAATTAAAGAAAATATCGCCGAGCGGAGCGAAGCGCGAAAATTTTGGGGTATTTCTTAGTAAAACATCAGGATATTCATTAAAAAATATACGATTGTCCAAAAAAAAGGGGGGTTCCAACCCCCGGAACCCCCCTCCTTGGATCCGCCAATGCATAAATAGCAATATTCAGTTGAAAAGCTATGGTTTAATTGTTAGAGCAAAAAGTATTTACCTGATTTTATTGGTGAGACAGGATTATTTGAAAATAAAACAGAAAGGTAGTCTTTAAAAAATACACAATCTAAGCATAAAATAGTCGGGATATCAAATGTCATTTAATCTGTATTTATTTAGAATTGAAAAAAATATTTGATCGTGTATAAATTTTCACGCGTAGCGTGAAAAAAAAATCAGGAATTTACTCAAAAAATGACAAACGAGGTCATTTAGATAAATGTCGAAAAACCTTCAAATGACCGCCCCCCATTAATTTCATTTTTGAATTCAAGACCCCCCTGTCAGGCTATCTGAAATGTTACCCATGAACCCCCTAAAATGCTCCAACCCCCCCCCCCCCAGCTGATAAATAATGACCCTTCCCTTAAGAGCCGAAATCCATAAAGGGCAAAAAGACAAAGCAGGCGCAAAATTACCGAAACATTGTCAACTGCAATGGCCATGACTTAGTACAGCATTTAAAAAGAAATAATTTGCTGAACTCGATGGTGCAGGCATTTCAAAAGAAATGATGAGTTAGACCGATTATATAATGATTCAAACCCACCTTCCATTGTGGCATTGTCTGGTTGCAACTCAACAGCAATTGCCATTTAAAGACAGTGAAGAGACATAATCACCCCAGGACTATGTAAAAATGATCTTTATTCTCAGTTCAGACCGAAACTTCAAATTTTTCAACAAAGAACTGATATCCATTGAAGAACTTATTTATTGATCGTATGAGACGGAAAAGTTTGAGGCCTTGAACTGTGATTCAATTTTCATCTTTTTACTTAGTATTGGGATGAACATTTCTTATTTCAACGACCTTTCAATAGCAATTGCTGTTGACTTGCTACAGGACACTACCGCAAAGCAAGGGAAATATTTTAATCCACCATTTCTTTTAAAATGTCTGTACCAAGTCAGGACCATTGCGGTTGAATATTTTGCACCTGTTTTGTCTTTTACCCTTTGGATTTCTGTTCTTGACAATTCTATAATGTTGGTAATTTTCTAAATTTCAATCATGTTCTATTACACAAGTAATTCGCAAGTTCCGCGACAGTGCATTTCTACATCTGAAAACTATCATAATCAAGCTAAAAACTTGCATGGGCACTAATAGTTCAAAGGCGTGTTAATTGTCCACAGACTCTTGAAACCAAGGAAATGTTACATTCTCGCTATGCACAGTGAAGTATTTACATTACATAAATTTTAGTATGCATGGAATGTGAGCTGTGTCAAAAGATGGACATTTTGGAAACATGTCACCGTCATCATACGGATAGTCCAGTACACAACTTTTTATGACTTGGTCGAAAATTGATATTATGTACCACTTTTAATTTTTTTGTTTTCAATACTTTAAAAAAATTGTAATATCATAGAAACTTTTAATTTTTTTGTTTTCAATACTTTAAAAAAATTGTAATATCATAGAAAAGTTGAAGTTTAAAGCATTTTTAATTGGCACTTATATATTGTAAATGATCACATTCAATTTTTTTCTCGCCCGCGAAGAAAGGCACGGAAAGCGAGACATATGCGTACAAAGTATGGCGGCGACGGCGACGGTGGCGGCGGCGTAAAATTTCATGACAAGTTTTTGTGATTAAGTCATTTTCTCAGTAACTATAAGTGTTAGGTCAATGATATTTGGTATATAGGTTGGTCTTGAGTAGTACATGGCATTCTGTTATATGGCTTTCGTCTGTGACCTCAATTTCACGGTCCAATGAACATATTATGTTTTTGTGATTAGTTTAGTATCTCAGTAACTATTAGTGGTAGGGCAATGATGTATGGTATGTAGGTTGGTCTTGGGTAGTACATGACAGTCTGTCATTTGACTTTTGTCCTTGACCCCAATTTCACGGTCTAGTGAGCATGTTAAGTTTTCATGATTAGGTCATTTTTTTTTTTCAGAAACTATAAGTGGTAGGTCAATGATATGTGGTATATAGGTTGGTCTTTGGTAGTACATGACAGTCTGCTATATGGCTTTTGTCTGTGACCTTGATTTCACGGTCCAATGAACATGTTAAGTTTTTGCAATTAGTTTAATGTCTCGGTAACTATTAGTGGTATGTTAAAGATATTTAGTATATAAGTTGGTCTGTGGTATGTTAAAGATATGTAGTATATAAGTTGGTCTTGGGTAGTACATGACGGTCTGTCATATGGTTTTTGTCCATGGCCTTAATTTCATTAGATTAGATCAGTTTCTCAGTAACTATTTATGGTACTTCAATGATATTTGGTAAGTGGGTTGATCTCAAGAAGTACATGACGTTCTGTTATATGGTTTTTGTGTATGACCTCATTTTCACTGTCCAGTGAGTATGTTAGGTATCCCAGCATCTATTAGTGGTAGGTCAGTGATATTTGATTTGATATGTGGGTTGGTCTTGGGTGGTACATTTCAGTCTGCCAAATGACTTATGTCTGCGACCTCAATTTCATGGTCCAGTGATTATGTTAAGTTTGCCATTATCTACAAGTGGTAGGTCAATTATATTTGGTATGTGGGTAGGTCTTGGGTTGTACATTACAGTCTACCATATGACTTAAGTCTGTGACCTCAATTTTATGGTCCATCGATCATGTTAAGTTTCCCAGTATCTATTAATGGTAGGTCAAAAATTTTTAGTATGTTGGTTGGTCTTAGATGGAACATGACAGCCTGCTATTTGGCTTTGCCCTAGAGATCATTTTCACACAATAGTTAACATGTTTGTTTTCTCAGTATCTATTAGTGGTAGGTCAATGATATTTGGCATTTAGGTTGGTTTTGGGTAGTACATAAGAGTCTGCTATATTGCATTTGCCAGTTACCCTAATTTCATAGTCTAGTGAACATGTTAAGTTTTTCTAATTTAAGTCAGTTTGAATTTTCGCATCAATTTAGCGACCAAGCAGGGACGGGCGAGACATCAATTTGGGTCCACACTTGTTTTATAGATTTGAAAACTGTTTTATCTAGAAGAAAAAGCTATTCAGAAGGCAAGGGGTCCTTTTAAGACAAAATATTCTAGATATTGTTTACAGGTCAATTCGCTTATAGCTATGTTAGTGGGGTGTTTATTTAGAACCAGAGATATTCTTTCACTCTGTGATATTTTGGACGAAAGATATCTTCATGCTCTATATTAAATAGAATTCGAGTCTTTATTGAATGAAGTATTACCTTCAAAGCACCGGCGAAAATGACACTTGAATCATCAAATTGGGAAAAAAGAAAAACGTCTTTCAGGCTTTGAAATGAAGGAGTTCTAGGTATCAATGACTATCTGTATCCCTCGGGAGAATGTAACCAAGTCCCGATTCCGATTCACTTACATATACGAAATAGTCTGATATGGAGGTCATTCACAGACGATGAAGCTGATGGGGTCCTGATTGGTATTATGAATGACAACAAAACTCTCACCTAAAAGTCATACTGGAATTGACCCGTTGAATTCGGTGAACCTTTTCCTCTCCAGGTATCCAATGAACAAGCAATTTCATCCTTATCCGGGTTGTGTTCCTAATAGAACGTTGGAATGTAAACTTTTCGATGTAAAGATAAAAATGTTTAGCTAGATAGCTGGAAACTGGAAATATGTTCTGTTGGTTCGCATCTTCTTATATTTCGCCATTGGTTGTCCTGGCTTATCAATATTGTAGATTTTGGATGGAATGTAAAACCACGGTTTAGAAACACCCAATCAAATACTTAGCCTCTTGAAGAACGATTCTTCATTACCATCAGAACAGTGTGGGTTAATTTCTCTGAGAATGGGTGAAACTGGTCACAAGATAGTTGATATTCGGATTCTCCAAAATTGCACTTAAATCACAGACTACAAAAGCATTACCACTCCTGTTACATTTTTAGTGTTAGAAGAGCTGATAGTTCTTTGAATTTTATCTCCCCCGCTTAGCGAAAGCGGGGGGATTATGTAATGCAGTCCGTCCGTATCCAGGCATTTGTGTAGTGCTCCCAGATAGTCTGGAACTATGGGGATACAAATTTGAAACTTGGCACCATACTAGAGTATGATCTGCACTAGCGCGCTAGGGGTTCGGAGTTTCTGTCAAACGCCCAAGGGGCAAATTATGGGCAAAAACGAATTTTAGCGATATCCAATAATTGAAGAAATCTCCAAGACTATTTGGGCTAGAGAGTTGGAATCCGGGAATTGACTCGCATATTATGTAGCAACTTCTCAGAGGGCGTATGACCCTTCAGGGCATGGCCCCTAGGGGTCCAAAAAACAGATTCTGCTAGAACTCCTCTTACACCTTAAATTGCAGAAACCTTGTTTTAGGGGTATAAGTAACACTATAAAAGTTCTCTGTGCCGAAGGTTTCGGAATTTTGAAATTTGCCCTCAGGACGAAATAATGAGCGAAATTGTATTTCGAGTTATCCAGTAATATGCGAAATCTTCTGAAGTGTTCATGTTTGGAATCTGAAACTTTCTATATGAGTTCCATTATATATTATCTTATTTGCTATTGATAGCGGACATTTTGTATGCCCCTGGGGGCACGCCCTTAAGGGACAAAAAAAAGTAAAACAATAAGTACTCAATATATTACTGGAACTTTATGTATGATTTTAATTTTGTGGCTTACATTTTCATGGGGAATAACTTGAATTGCTTTTGGAATCCGAGATAAGAATTTAGAATTTTAACTTCGGTGCCAGATTTGGTAAATTTCCTGAAAATGACAAAAACCAATAATTTTTGAAATTCTAACATAAAATCATATAATGTAGCAACTCTTTTATGTCATCAGCTAGTATGACCACTTAAACTTCAAAAATATATATTGGAAATATGGAAGGGAAACGGGGAATGTGTCAAAGAGACAACGACCCAAAGGGAGTAATAACAACTCAAAGCCACCATAAGATCTTCAATGAATTGGTCAATTTCCTGAAACTCTCAAAGACCCATTACTTTTTGGAATTTTACCTTACAAACATACCTTTTGCAATTCCTAACAGTATTGATGATCATTTTCAATAGTCAGATTGCAAAAAACTTTGATTTTTAATTCGGTAAATTTCCTGAAACTCTCAAAGACCTGTTATTTTTTGGTGTTCTACCTAGCAACCATATCTTTTCCAATTCCTTATTTTTCAATAGAAAGACTATTAAAATCTTCTGCTCTTGTTTGAGTAAATTTCCTGAAATCCTCAAAGACCAGTATTTTTGGGGAATTCAACCTAGCAACCATACCTTTTTCAATTCCTTGCAGCAATTGTGATTGTTTTCAAAAGTAAGACTGCAAAAATGTTTGATTCTGGTTTTGGTAGATTTAATAAAACTCTCAAAATCCTGTTGTTTTTTTTAGGAATTCTATATAGCAACCATTTTTTTTCAATTCCATACAATAATTGGAATTGTTTTCAATAGTAAGACTGCAAAAGTCTTTAATTTTAAACTTAATATATATGTATTGATGATTCCTATATATACATTTTCAAAACCAAACTTTAGTATGGGTCCAAAAAAGGTGAGCGGGGGATTGTAATCTCTGAGTGACCTATTTTCTTTACTGATGATATGAAAAAGAAAGGAAATGTGGTTCACGTAAATGTCAAGGAGACAACATCCCACCTCCAGGTTAAAACGACTCAAAGCAAAGCATCTAGGTTTTACCGTAATTACGTTTGGACAATACAAGCAGTAAAATAACGGGTTTAAAGTACGAAACCAGGACGACTTGGGATGTCTTATTGATAGTCTTGTGTAATTAAGGTGAACATTTTCTTCTTTGATTTTTACCTCTGAGACACTCATTTGTTCTTCTAATCTTATTGTACTCCTGGTACATTTGTCTCTCCACCTTTCCAGTGATTCATCCTGCTACTGTGCTAATGCAAGATATATATATGCTTGGTCTCTTTACTTTCTACCACAAAAAATATCCTTTCTAATAAACATTTACAGGTGATTGGCAAGTTTCGTGCTGCGCACGACCTTTGCGGTAAGGACGTATTCGCGAACCATGCAGGCTTTGCCGGAGAAGATGCACAATTATTTATGATACCATCGTGAGATGGCAGGTGTTTTTGTCGGTATGTACAGCTTTAAATCTATTATTTTTTACTTACCAGATATTTTTAGCAAATACAATAGTTGCCATAAAAACAACATGGTAATTTTTAATCATCATTAAGGGAATCAGTATAAGTGTTATCGTATTGACTGATTCTGTTTATGAGGATGAAATGCCTATTGGTGTGACAATTAATGTAAATATGTCCTTTTGTGCAAGAGATACGTCTTAAAATCAGCTTAACAGAGTTTGATCTGCAGTTTTTGTATCGACACAACTTTGGTACTCGAAACTTCGCTGTCTTGACATCTATGGCAACACCACCTACACTTCGTCCAGCACCGTTGACCACTCGGCTATATAGCGATGCAAAAGGAATCCCTTGTCGAAGACATTGAATTTTCTTTGCTATATACGATACTTTATCGCAGTTGATCTGCTGTGAGCTCCTATACATCATGTACTCGGTTACATCCCTGGTTTAAACTTACGAAGAAACATCACCAGCCAGGTCATCGAAATCAAAGAAAGCTATATTTGTCGAACCTGTATTTCTAGATACCCTCTTTGTGCTTTTTGCTTTGGTATTCGTTTGCTGATCTGTTTTCTTCATGACGTTTTGATAGTATCATGTTGAAAAAGTAACCAGAAGAAAGTTACGAAACAAGGAAAATTGAATAATATTAGTGTATCTTTATTAAGTGAGGAATGGCCACAAAATGCAATAACTAAAGTATATACACTTATATTATCTCATATTGTTAAGGTGATTTACCGGCATGGCACCATAGAGGCATATCACGTAAAGACTCAGATATCATACTTGGCGACAAAGAAGATGGAAGCTTCCTAGTAAGAAGTCAGGCAGAGTCTTCGACAATCATACTTTCAGTGAAACACCACGACAAGGTGGCCAATTACGTACTACTTAATACTCCCAGTGGAAAGGTACTGTAATATTCGTATCATTTCTTCATAAATGTTTTTATAATATAAATGTGCATTAAAATGTGTAAGAAACAATAGGTTGAATTAGGCTTATAGATTGTAAGAATTGTTTAATTTCCTAGTCATTAGGCCTTAACTCTTATTCCTTTCTTAATCAGGCAGAAGGGTAATATCATATTTTGTAACAGTGTGACATTCCACAGCTGTCAATATTTAAAAAGAAAATAAAATTTTACCTAAAGAATCATAAGTTGTCGAAATGCACATATGCAGAAACTAAATAACAGTAACTTCGGTATTTTATTTATCTATTTGCCCTGGGCCTATGCCTCTGCTGGTAGGCTAATTTCACAAACCTAGTAGCTAGTACTTTGGTGCTGGCCTGAAAGCCGGTTTTATTTGAAACCTTCTAATATTTTGATTTTTTTTAAATGTTGAAAACTAAGCAGTATCTGCTTCTCGCCCAGCCCTATCGTTAGCTGATTTTTGGCTTTACTAGTTAGACCCTTTTGGTAATTTGTTTTCTATCAGCCTAGACCCTTTTAGTAATTTGTTTTCTATCAGCTTTACACATTTTTTGCTATATTTATTTCCATGCTTTGATTTGACCTGCACTTGAGAGACATAAGTTGCCAAAATGCGCATATGCGCATAACTTTGATATTTTGTTATTTAAAATACCATGGGATTTTTTTTCGACCCTTAATCACTAAAATCATATTGGGGATTATGCCAGAAGTCAAATAATATTATCAGGAGTGGTATTTTTACTGATTTTAAGGCTGTATTTTGTTCATGTGAGAATTTCTCATATGAATGCTGTGACTATCAAAATTCAACATTTGGCTTTCTTGTTTTGTAAAAAAACGGATGACAGTGTTTTTAAGAGTACTTTGCCCAATATGTTATGCTTGTAGACAACGCCGCATCCATACAAAAATTATGTTAAAGAGAGGATGGATGTGGCGCTGTTCAACATTTAGCAAGTGAATTCTGCTTAAACCGGTGGTATGGGTCGTCTTGAACTTACTGTGATGTAAGAGCGTTTGCTCTTTGTTGAAGGCCTCATGGTGACTACAAGATGAAGAACAACAATAAAAGCGTTGTTCCATTTGCTTAATCTTACCATGTATTTATAGTAATTTTGCCCCATGTACATTTACTAAATATCCCTTTATTTGTTTATTAACATTATTCACTAATTTGAGACCTCACTACGGCTTCTATTGTAATCATGTACATGTACATGAAATGATAACAGTGATTAAGTAAGTGAGACCGAACTGTCAGTCTTAAACGAACATTCCAAGGGTAACATCGGAATTAAAGAAACAAAGACATAACATGAGTACGGCATAGAGAAGAAAAATGAAAACACACACATATATACAAAGGTGAACATAGATAATTCTGTACCTGAAAAACTTCATCCGGGAATTTGAACTCATTTCTGGAGTACCTGTTGTCACTCTGGTTTTTTAGAGTTCACACTCTTACTACTTTAGTTTTGAATGTTCTATTTTTTGTTCGTGTTTTTTGTCCGTGAGTTGCATCTTTAGTCTTCTGTTTTCTGGCGTCTTTGTTTTTGCCTTGCCTCTGGCCTGTGATTTATGTAATCTTGTGTTTGTACCTTCGGTATTCTACTGTCGTTTTTCTGTCGAAATTCAGAAAATATTTCCCCTTTGTGTTCAAAATTGAGAAATTGGTCAACCAATCTTTGGCGGGTCTAGAAATTTTTAAAAAGTAGGACGATCCATTGTAAAAAAAAAACTTCATGGATCTCTTTGTTCATACTGTTCCTAACAAAATTTTTCTGACAAACGGGAGATCACAGTAACGAACAAAGAAAACAAACATACTATGATTGATTTCTTTTATTTCTACGCAATAAGCAAATTAAATTCATCAAAATCAAATTGTTTTTTGGAATCCCATTTTTTGAAATGACAGTTTTATTATAAGTTTCCATATCCTTTCGTAAAATTTTCAAAAACTTAAATATTTATAGTATAACTAATTGACCGTCGTGAATATCAATAAAAATGTCACGAGTGCCGAACAACGCAGAAGGATTAAACGAGTTGCAGAACTTTGTTCTGCAACGAGTTTAATCCATTGCGTTTATCGACACGAGTGACAATTTTATTGATATTCATGATGGTCGATTAGTTATGCTTTTTATTATATAGATTTTTTTTTTATTAAAAAACCGAGGTTTAGATGCGGACTATTTTTTTCATTTCAATCCGCCAGTTGTTTACTTGACGACGACATTGAAGAGATATTGTGACGTCGCTTCATTAAGACGTCATCCGATGACTAGAAATCCTTTATTTTCACCGGTGACAATATGAGATTTATTTAACTGAGAAAACTAGATCTATCATCGCTATCTATATAATAATAACTCCTTTAATCAAATGACTCATTTGAAACATTAACTCTAACTAATTCGTGTTACTTTTTATAAACGGCTTTTTTCAGGTTTTCGTAACACAAACAAAACAGTTTGATAACGTTGAAGAACTGTTAAATTATTATGGAGCTCACGATGACCTTGGAGTTAAACTTTTATTTCCTGTTCCAAAAGTTAATCAGACGACAACCATCTCTAAAGGAGAACTACCTAGAACTGAAATAAATGCAAAATATAGATTAGGTAAATTAATAAGACTCTTTGAATAAATGATTTAAGTGTCCTACAAATCTTCAGAGATTTTGAGAATTCACATCTGATTCCCCTTTAACTTGTGGAGTATACTTATCACAATGTATCTGTTGAGCCCATATTTGACTGAATAAGTAATGAAGTCAGGAGCCAAGAATGGGGTTTGTTGTGCATTTTAAGATACCCTGAAGATTTTTACATTGATGTAAAAGGAAGACAATACTATACTGTTCTGTGATTGTTATTGAACACTTTAATCCATCATCGATGTAAATAAAAATTTTTCTAACCTTGTTTTTTTCATTTAGATTTTTTTTGTGAAAAACCAAAATGTTTTGCATGAGATGAAACAGAAATTAGATTTTTTTTAATTAAAACTTAGATCTGTGTAATATTTGTATATGTACTGCTGCCATGCGCAGTTCAAAGGAAACCTTTTTAATTTTTGGCGGTAATAATGAAGTTTTGTTTGAAGATATTATTTAAGTATTTGAAATGAATAAAAAGGAATCATTATATTTAGGGAATATTAAAAAAAATATGATCAATGTATGCATAAATGGATTTTTCTAAAGCTTAAATATGACATTTGATAACAATATTAATTAAGATAACCTAAGGTGCAAAAATGTTTTTTTTTCTGTAGGTGATGATTATTTTGGCTTCGGTACAATGTACGAAGGAGAATTGACTACAAGGAAAGCAAAAATTGCAGTCAGAAATTTGAACGTAAGTTTTGCCTTCTCAAATCAATTATTATTAATTTTACATCTGGAAACCTTTTTAAACGGTTTCGTTTGTAGATGTTTGTCCTTTGCCAGGGACTAGAAAAAATGGTGAAATAATTGACTTTATTTGTCGCTGACGTTTGCCGGTTCTTTGACAAATTGAATTTATAGGAATGTCACAGTAACTCTGTAAAAGCAGCCAACTGTATGTAGATCGTACAGTAGGATAGTACATCTGTTGTGAAATAAAGCTGTACATATATTTTGCCTTACAAATTCAGACGTTAATAACAGTTGTAATATATTTTTTTGAAATAAACAGGGTTTTCGTATAATAAGTAAAGTTTTTTTACGAGCGGGCAAAAAGACACGTTTGGAGTGCATTTTTTTCTGTCCTAAATGATGTAAACGACTACGCGTGTAGTCGTTTAAGTTTCTTTCTGCCATTTTATAGTCAACGATGGCATCGTTGAGGTAAACGATGTAAACGCAAAATAGTCGCGTAGTCGTTGAATGTTTTGACTCTGATTGGTAAACGACACATTTCTTTCTGCATCCATCATTTAATTTACCATTTTCAAAGGAAATAAGCATGTATAACTATTTTTATGCCTTATTTATAGGTCCTAAAATATTATTAAGCAACGCATTTCATTCTTACTAAACGACGCTCATCGTTGACAAAACTACTGACAGAAAGAAATGCACTCTTGAAACAAATGAGTGGATCAAGTCCACGATTGACGGTAGCCTTTCAGGGAGGCTTGTTATTTTTGGTAATAATAATTGTTAATATAAAAAGTTGTGTGAGCTAGTGAACCAAGATGACCCCTAAGGAGGAATATGGTGTCTTTTTACTGACGAAATTTATATAATATAGGCACACTATGCGAAACCGGTGAAAGAGATGTTAAAAGAAGCAGCTTTCTTGGTGGAACTGAATCATCCAAATATTACTAGATTTCTTGGTAAGGATTTTTTATATTTTTTTATGATATCCCAGGAAGAAAGTCCTAAAACGTGTGATAAAGTTGTATTAATTAAGATTTTGAGTTTTTGAATTCATATGTGCACATCATATAAATTATCCTATAAAAATATCATAATAATATAATACTTGAGCGAGTCTGGCGCCTCGCCCAAGTATTATATTATTACAAATTTTGACCCCCCAAAAAACCCTCAAAAGACCTAAAAATGACAAAAATTTTATCAAAAAAAGCAAAAACAGCACAAGAAACCCTATATTTTTTGACCCTAAAAAA
>MJUU01045914.1:17670-52758 GCA_002080025.1 Modiolus philippinarum
TATCATTGATTTGGGATATTATGAATTTGATCTGGTTTTATTTATTATGGAATGTAGTGAAGTGTCTCTGACGTATAAAAAATTGTAATTTTCCTTGTTATTTATGTAATATTATTTATTAAGTAAGTTCACGAGATCTTTGTAAAAGTTGTGAACATTAAAAAAAATGATTCTTTACAGTAACATATACGTTAATCCTTAACAAGAAGAGTCGAGAATTGTCTCATGAACCAAAGATTACAATCTTTCGAAAAAACGATACATGTTTACAAGGTCATATTTTAAAGCAAATAAAATCATATGTATGAATTGTATCAGTGAAAAAGACATACGTTGTCGAAATTTCTGTCTGCTTAACTCAAACTAATTGCAATTTTTAAGTTGTTGTTAAAGTTAAGTCACTTTAATTATAGGAATATGTTGTCAACAGACACCAACAATGGTGATAACTGAGTTAATGCCAAATGGAGACCTCATGCACTACTTAGAGAAACATGTTCTGGACATTGGACCAACAATTTTTTTGTCAATGGCAAAACAAATATGTGATGGAATGTGCTATCTGGCTGGAAAGGGAATAGTGCACCAGTGAGTTATTGATGATCAAGAAATATATTATCTAATGACAAAGACCAACTGAGTTAAAGTACTGGAAAAACAACATTGAAACTGCACCATAATGTACATGTATTCAAAATTAAAGCACCATTCGAATAACATCAAAAATAATATTTTTTCCTTCCTTCCGGTTTTACTTTTAACTAAATAATCATTGTGAAAGCATAGCGTTTTTATATATTTAAATAGCATAGGTTTGAATTTCGGAGGGAAAGAATAAAACTTAGCAGATTTAAGCATTTATTTCTACCATTGTTGGGTTGAAGTTCAGACGTATATGGTAAATAAAAGGATATGGAGTAAATGTACACGAGACAAAATCTTTAAAAATACATGGTAAATACAAGCAATTATATGTATAATAACTTTATTAAACTCACTAGTTACCATATTATCCAATGGACATGTATAAGGATTGAAGAATGATTCAGACGACAATATAAAAATAGGTAGTAAATAGGCAAGTACCAAAGTTACTGTAAACTGAGTTTCTGTAGATGAGTACAATATTTGCGACTGCCCAAGGTAAACAATAATACTGATATACTCCCAATGGCAACCTTAACACAGTGCCATTTACTGATTTCTGTAAAAGGTACATATGAGTTTTTTTTAACGAGATTGGAACTTTTTGGAAGCAGCAAATTCTTAAAAACGTATGGACCGCAGTACATTATACTTTCTAGACGAACTGCATTTCTACGGAATCAGTTCCATGATTTCTGATTTATTACTATTTTGTTTGCTTATTTTAAAACACACATCAAAATCTATAACATCACTTCCTCCCAAAGTCTTACTTTTGAAGAAGCTTTCCTGCAGTCAACTTCGGAGTAAGAGTAGGGTTTTCAAGACTATATTTAGAGAGGAGACCATTGATAAACCTTTAAGATAACGGTCCATGGATAGAATTATTGTTTGGCAATTCATATTACTTACTAATCTTTCGTTGTTGAAAGATGTTGTTGAAAGATTTCGATTATATAATATCCTAGAACTTTCACTTTGTTTGTATTTTAACGGTTAAAACATATAAGTTAGTTCTAAAGGCAGGCTGTTAGTCCTATATAGGGTATTCACTAATTCAGTATTCAGAAAACCAAATTTTATTTGGAAACTTGCAATATCTAAAATTTGAAATTTTGCTTAAAATTACGGAGTATCTCCCTCTTGCAAAGCTCTGTGTTTAACTAATTTTGACTTCTAGTTAGATATTTGTTTACGGGCTTCAAAGTATTTCGATCTGTTCTGCACTATAGAAACATAAGTTGGCCATCTGCAGAAACTAGATTTACAGTAAATTCGGTATTAAGCTATTAACACCAAGCTAAATACCACAAAATACTTCGCATATTTTAATAAGAAAATTAAATATTGCAAATCATGGATAATTGATTGTCAGTGTTTATCCATATCGCACCTCTGGTCAATGATTGTTGAGGTTATTTACATATGGCAAAAGGTCAGATTTAGGGTACATTACAGTACATGAAGCAGAAATTTTATTATGACTAAATTTATTTATTTATTATATTATGTCTTAAGTGAAACTTAGGAAGTAATTATATTTCTTTTAATATCTTTAATGTGAAATTTACTTTTAGACGTATGTACAAGCATTTTGGAACTATGAGCACGTTTCCTAAATTTTTCTGACTAGTATGTTCATATCAGATACACTGCTCCCCTTTTTATAAATCAAAATTCTAACTCATTAAAATACTTTGGCTTCATTCGGTGCACTCTGCACATCATGCCATTGGTACTGAATTTGGCCCCCTATTTCGATAGATATTGTTGGTGATGAGTACTTCTTTCAGACTTTTTGGAATTATAGCTTTCCACATTATTTAATTGTAGCGCTGATGATGAGAGGTTATTCATTGAAACATTTCGACAGCATGACAGAATTTACTGTTTGAAAAGAGATTTACTGTCTGTTGTGCAACTTGAGTAATTTTGTATGGTGAAATGCTTTTCTTTTATTGTAGTGATCTCTCGTGCAGGAATTGTTTAGTTGGAGACAACCATACAATAAAAGTGGTGTCTTATGAGCTGCTTCGGCTGACGGAATACAGAAGATATTCGAATGCACTTTTAATGCAATATAAGGCACCAGAAGTTCTTCGTGATAGTAACACACTATCAACCTCGTCAAATGTTTGGAGTAAGTATATGCAATTTCAGTAGTAAGTTTCGCCATGAATGAATGTGACAGAAGAAATGGGATTTAACGAAAAGTTTGCAAAATGCTCATTAAGATGTGAAAAACGAAAGTATGGAAAAAGTAGGGGGTTCGTGGACAAAAATTTTAATACTTTTAAAAGGATAAATCTGAGGTCAGTCCGGAAATCTGACAGGAGCATCAAAACATTAGCGAACCTCCTTAATTTAGCCTTTTAGTTAAAAATTATATATACAGTCATGGGTATTGGTGATTTCAATAAATTTACAGCTTTCAAAGTTCTAACCCTTTAAAATTCCGTGTATTGCACTCGGCGGATGTCCTTGCTTTTGGATTTCGAACCCTATTTCGATATTGTTCGTATTGAGTAGTTCTTTCGAACAATTTTTTGAGTATAGTTTTCCATATTATTTGATCCGAATGCTGCTGATGAAGGGTGACTCCTTGAAATTACATGTGTACAGCATGACAAAATTTGATTGTATTTATGCAACCTATGTATGAAGTGAGTTTTTCAAGTACCGAAATTCAATATCGATGGATCCAGTAAATATAATTGATATATTTTCAGATTTTGGTCTCGTTTTATGGGAGCTTGCTTCTCGTGGAAGTCCGCCGTATATTGAAATTCGGAATAGAGATATTTATGACTTTTTGGAACAAGGAAGTCGACTTACGATGCCTAAAGAATGTCCAGAGAATTTGTACAAACTTATGCTTGAATGTAAGTTTTTACCTGCGTCACCAACGGTGACCGCAGGTCTAGGAGCCGCTCGACTCCGTCCGTCCGTCCGTCCGTCACGCTTTGGGGGTACCAAGTTTGTGTAATCTGAAACTCAGACACCTTTAACGTGATACTTCTGAAACTTTGCATAGTTGTTTTGGACACATTGAAGATATGCACATCCCCTTTTGGTGAGATTTGAATAAAAAATGTCGAATTTATCCATTGTTGAACTTAGTCATTTTTTCATAAAATTTTAACATTACGGTACTGAGTTTGTGTAATCTGAAACTCTGATATATATATACCTGATGCTTTTGAAACTTTGTATAGTTGTTCTGGACACATTGAAGATGTGCACATCCCCTTTTGGTGAGATTTGAATAAAAATTGTCGAATTCATCCATTGTTGAACTTAGTCAATTTTTCATCAAATTTTAACATTACGGTACTGAGTTTGTGTAATCTGAAACTCTGATATATATACCTGATGCTTTTGAAACTTTGTATAGTTGTTCTGGATACATTGAAGATGTGCACCTCTCCTTTTGGTGAGATTTGAGAAAAAAAATGTCGAAGTTATCTATTGTTTAACTTTGTCATTTTTTCATCAAATTTTAACATTACGGTACTGAGTTTGTGTAATCTGAAACTCTGATATATATACCGGATGCTTTTGAAACTTTGTATAGTTATTTTTGACACATTGAAGATGTGCAGCTCCGCTTTTGGTGAGATTTGAATAAAAATTATAGAATGTATCCATTGTTGAACTTAGTCATTTTTTCATCAAGTTTTAACATTACGGTAGTGAGTTTGTGTAATCTGAAACTCTGATACCTTATACCTTATGCTTTTGAAACTTTGCATAGTTGTTTTAGACACATTGAAGATGTGCAGCTCTGCCTATGGTGAGATCTGAATAAAAATTGTCGAATTTCTCCATTGTTGAACTTAATCATTTTTTCATCAAATTTTAAAATTACTAAGATTTTGTAATCTGAAACTCATACACCTTATTACTGATGTTTTTGAAACTTTGCAAAGTTGTTCTGAACACATTGAAGATGTGCACCTCCCCGAGTGGGCAGATTTGAATTAGAAATGTCGAATATATAAATTGTTGAACTTGGTCATTTTTTCAGCATATTTTAACATTACAGTGCCTGGTTTGTGTAATCTGAAACATTCACATCTCTGACTAAATATCTCTGAAAAATTGCACTGTTGTTTGAACACATTGATGAAGTGAACCTCCCTTTTAAGCCAGTTTTGATTTACAAATGTCAAATTTATCTTTAATTGAACTTGGTACTTTATTTCATCATATTCATCATAGTACTCAGTTTATGTCCAGAGACGTTGCAGGGTTTTGAACGCACTGATTATGGGACAGCTGTTCTTGAATTTTTGCATTGCTTTCACATATTTTCCCATAAAGATTCAAACTAAGTGTTTATTTGCAACTCAGATATGGTTTTCACCTTTGATTAAGTGATATTGACTGTTTTCATTTGTGCTTTGTTCAACTTTGTACGTTTAGTTTTGTTTTTTTCCTTCATTTTTATGTATATTATTCTTTTTTTATCTATTACAGTAATAGGGTTGAACTTAATATAATCTCAATTATAAGTTGCATTTGTAGAATGTTTTGGTAATAAGGTGAATTGGCAAACGTATACATGACATTCTGTTATGTGAAAATAAAAACACTTTCTCAATTGAACATGAGTGACGGTGACGCAGGTCCAGACATGTAATTGGTCTTGTTAATTGACAACATTGATCATTGAAATAATAACACCGAAGTCTGTAAGATTTTCAGTTGAAATGGACAGTAAATCCAATGCTGCTGTCTTATTACTATCATTTTATGACAGTGTGTCTCTGTACTATGTATATAATTTTAACGTAATGCATCAGAATTCGACAATACTTTTGTGTGTTTGCATTTTGACCTTGAACTTTGATCTTATATACAGATATTTATGGGATAAAAACTTCCATGATTGAGCTGTTTTTGAATTGCCTTTTATGATGCCGTAGCTATGGACCCTAAACAGAGCAGGCCTACTCCAGCGATGGTCAGATTGGGTACTTGTATGCATGTACGTTGACATTGAGTTTTATGTTCATATTCCTCTTCAGAAAGTCTACACAAATGGAAGGTGTTATTGGTCTCCTTGGTGATTGGCAAAAATAAGGTCCAACCATTTTCTGATTTGCATAAGACCCAATTCTAATTAGAATAATTAATATTTGTTTAGGTATAATATGCATCTTTGCAAATGTGACCTTTGATCTTGAAATCGCTTTATTCTGATTTTCATTAGCGCACCTAGATTTTCAAAAAGCCCATGTGAACTTTGACAATCACTTCGTCCTTCGTTCGTTCGTCCATTGTCCGTCCCTCAACAATTTCAAAAATCTTCTCCTCTGAAACCATTAGGCCAAATGAAACAAAACCTGGCTTTAATTTTCATCAGTGTATGGCTTCTGAAAAATTTGTTTGATTTTCAAACAATATGGCCGCCATTGCTAAAAATTGAATATGGAGTATATTGTAGTTTTTTGCGATGCGAATAAATCAAAAATCGTTTCAGATATAAAAATTCCGACATGGGATCACTGTTAAGAATGGTAAAATCTACCCACCCTGCAATTTTGAAGGAAATCCAAAAACCCATGTAGGAGGTTACATTGCCCTTTTCATCGAATTTTCAAAAGTTTTATACTTTTTGTATTTTTTTTATAAGAAACTAAAAAAGAAAAATGTCAAGTATAAATTGATAAATATTTGCCATGTTAAAATCTACCTAGCCTTTTGAGGCAAATCCAAAATACAGGGTGAGAGTGATTTCCCTTTTCACCGATTTTTTTTTCAATTACCCAAATCGAATAAGTTTGACCATAATTGTCCTTTGCTCCCCAACAGGCTGATGTTATTCTTTGCTCCCCAACAGGCTGATGTTGTTCTTTGCTCCCCAACAGGCTGATGTTGTCCAGGTATGCAATATAAGCAATATGCTCGATACAACTGATTTCAACTTTTATGTAAAGGTTACATTTTTATTATAACGTAGCTTCTTTTTGTAAATCACTCAAATGGCCATATTTCACGTCATGGCAACCACCTTAGCAACCATGATGCCCATAACCTTTTTGCATTTTTCAAATAAAACTTTCTCATGAAAATAACCACATTTTTTATACGACCGCAAAAAGTTTTGCGGTCCTATAATGGTATGGTGCTGTCGTCGCCGTCGTCGTTGTCGTCGTCGTTGTCGTTGTCGTCGTTGTCTGTAGACCCTTTTGTTTTTGGTCAATAACTTTAGTTTCAGTTGACCAATCCTTATGAATTTTTTTAAACAATGTTCCTTGGCACAAAAGGAAGGATTGGCTTAGTTTTGGTCATTGTGGCCCCACCCGTTTTTAAAAAAGGGACCAAAAAAGGGTTAAATTTGTTGTTTTTACATATTTGACTGTAGAATCTTTATTATTTATCGGATTTTGATAGGGTTTCTTTCAGTATCCTCCTGACGAAATTTCCAATCAGTAGTATGCCAACAGATTTATGTGGCATGTTCCGTTCACGAGATAAATGGGGCACAAAAGGGGTGAATTTCAAAAAAAAAAATTTTGATTTTTAGTCCGATTTTGATGTAGTTTTTTTGCAGTGGATTCCATGTGAAAAATTAACATATCGCTGCACCATTAGATTTTTGATAACGTGTTTCTTTTCCAAGCTATGAGGGACCCAACGGGGCAAAAATTGCAGACATGCAAATTACCTAAAATTTTTATTTTTCATCCGATTTCAATGGATTTTTTTCTTTAGATTCCTCACATTGTAGGCTTTCAGAAGTATGTCGACGGATTTAATGTGGCTCTTACTGTTTCTGAGCCGGGGTCAAAGGGGCGGAAATTGCAATTTTTAGATATATGTAAAATCTTTATTTTACATCAGATTTTGATGGGATTTTTTTCTTTGGCTTCCTCTCCGTGTAAGCTTTCAGCAGTATGTGAACGGATTTGATGTAGCTCTTACCGTTTCTGGGCTATAAGGGGTCAAAGGGATCAAAATTGCAATTATTAGAAATATGTGAATTCTTTATTTTTCATTAGATTTTGATGGGTTTTATCTTTAGATTGTTCTCATTGTAAGCTTTCAGTGATATGGCGGTATATTTTGCGTTGCTCTTTGGTTTCCAAGCTATAATGGGTCAAAGGGGCCAAATTGCAATATTTCAAAATAAATGAAATCTTAATTTTTCATTGGATTTCAACCTGAGTTTTTTCTTCGGATTTCTCTTGATGGTAGTCAACAGAATTTCTTAGTTCTTAGAATATCCTAGTAATAAGGGATTAATAGGGCTAATTTTTATTTTCACTAGTTTTATGTGTCAAGGTCCTTACTGTGTACAGCAAATTACTGTGTCCACATTCATTTTAGTTTACACTTGTTGAAATTTCAGTGGTCGACATGCTGCAGTCGTATCATGCTGCGCTCGGCGTAGCCCCTTATTCAAATAATTTCAATACTTGAGGAAAAAAACTCTTTTTTTGTATTTTTGTCAAAATAATATTAAAAGCAAATGAGAATGTTAACTTCTTTGCAAGTTGGCGATTGTTTTCAGCTATTTTAAAAGGGGTACAAGTTTTAGCATATATTTTAGTGGTTACACATATTTCTTAACACTTAAATCATATTCGCTTTTCACTTAATGTAAAATTACACTACATTTTCAGTTGAAATTTCGCTCTCTTTATCATTGCTGACTTGTGCAAACATTTCCCTCCAACATCAAAAGTCTTGCTGCTTAATACCTTTTTCATATTTCTATGTTAATCATGTGTACAAATTATGGTAAATTTATTCTGGTATTGATGTTTAAGTTGGACCACTCCTCCAGAAATACCATTTTCAAACATTCAGTAATTCAGCGACATATTTGATTGATTGATTAATTGGTTGAATGTATATTGTTTAACGTTTACTCAGCAATATATCAGCTATGTAAAGACGAGAACAATAAATAATCAATTAGGAGCATGGAAAAGGTCATGGAATGGTACATTCTGGCTGCCACTGGAAAAGCAAAATGAAATCGAAAGGGACTGGGAATTTAGTCTTGTAGCGGATCATATACGAACCGCTCAGAAACAGCTTGCTAAAAGGGTTTTTAATGTGGAGGGAATCTGGCATTTCTTCCAAGACTTGGAGAGTTTTCAACCAATTATGTATTTATTAAGTCCCCCAAACGAAGTTTTAGGAGACTTATTGTTTTTTTTCATCTTGTATTTAAAGGATCAATAAAGTGTAGTTATTTTTTAGATTGACGAGTATTCCTTATTGGGACCAGAGTAATAACCTTACGAGTCAATTATAAAAAGATTTAAGGTAGATAGATACTGTTGCGCTGCGCCATTCAATAGCGCATTAGAAAAATAAAGAGTCGGATACGGGATATGTTTGATTTTTCAGCCGGAACAGTAATTTGACGGCTTTTCCTTTGTGACGTCATAATTGAATGACAGATGTAAAACGTCATATTTCGTTTACTTTGCCGCGAATTAACTCTCTTTTCCCGTAAATAAAGTTTAATCCGAAAACTTTGTAAATTATCCCCTTTAAAAAGCATGGTGACATATACATTTTTAATTGTAATCAATAAATGTCATCATAAACTATCTGTTCACAAAAATACATCAAATTCTCATGGATAAAAAGTTCATTTCTATTAAGCTAAAATTTGCCCTTCCTCATTTTCCCCGTGCATTCTATATAAATTTAGGTTAAAAATGCCAAAAAATGAGCAAACTTTGATCTCAATTCTAGAAAAAGCAAGCATGGTGACCCATACTTTTTATTGCAGATTTCGGGTAAGTAGGATTGGTTCTTCAATTGTGCCGACTTATAACAAAATCTCATGGATATGAATGTTACTGTCTGTCTACCTTAAAATAAAATATTATACTCTGTCATTGCCTCATTGTCTCAAAGTAAGTTCGGAATTCAGTTAATTATTATGTTAAATATGAGTAATCCTCACATATAAAATGTTCTTTTATGTTTATAACAAATATTTTATTTTTTTCTTTCCTGTGTTATGTTTTACCAGGTTGGCAATGGCATACGACTGATAGACCTACATTTCAACAAATTTACAAATCATTAGAAGGTAGGCATGGCATTCAAAAAAATAAAGATATCAGAATATGCATGTTTGTATCACCATTAATGGGAGTAGGTACGAAAAAGTACGATTAGGCCCAGGAATTTTTTTATTTAGGTTTAAAATGCAAAATGATTCCGTTAAAATCATAGTTCATTTTGTCACTGTGATGCACATGATTCAGAAATGGCTTCATCAATATACAAGTGGTAAAAATTGTTATCATCTACATAATTTGGCTTAAATGTTTATGTTTATAACTTGAAAAAGCCATAATATACACATATATGTTGTAATTTCTAATAAATGATATACTCAACTTTTCCATTACGGTAATAAAAAGATAAGCAATCGGAATAAAAAAAAATATATAAAAAGCAGTTGTTGTTTGGCTTTCTATGTCTCTGACAATTTTTTAGAGATAGTTTTGAAAGAAAAACAGGAAAATTTGCGAACTCTAAAGTTGTCAGCAATACCATCTGAGACGACAGATATATCACTGAAGGAATTTGTCGAGAGAGAAGAATATCCTATTGAAGATTACAGTTTGGATCTGGAGGAAAAAACCGCATTAGTTGTATTTGTGCAACAAGCGGGTATCAATTTTTACTGCAGATATGTGTAAAATGTAGTTAAGGGTAGTTTTGATTTTCTGTACGATTTAGATGTACAATGAAAGTTTCAAATAAAGTTATCAAATTGATCATAGAAGAGACTTTACTGTCAAATAAACATATAAATTTGATGTTTCGGTTTCAAAGTTAGAACTTAATATCTAATATATTGGACAGTTCCTAAACTTAACATTTCTAATCGCAATGTAAGCTTTTTTTCCAACATTAATTCTGTAATGATTGGTTTTTATTCATGGTTTGTTTTGCCTTAGCTTTCTCGTCCAAGATAATCACTGTGAGATTATGTGATGACTTAGAGTTGTTAGTTCCTTCAACTGACTCTCATCAAATAAAAATAAAAATTAAAATATAATAAAGAATGGGCATTGTTTCCTTTCATCTAGTTTTTATCAAAATAAGGTGCAGCAGAATATTTTTTTCCAAAAATACTTCTTTTTACGGTTTTATGGCAAGCCAGTGCCCCGCTATCCAATAGAACCCATTTTAGAACACTTTCAGGGCTAATTTGGCAATGACATTTCCTGTTGTATACATAATATACATTCATTTTTAAAGGCAAAATAAATAAACTAACACTGAAAACATGTGTTTCTTAATAAATCAAATTTTAGATTTGGCTTGCGAGTCAATACTGGTAAATATGAAATATGCATTGGTTTAAAACTTGATTTGACACGACTCAAAAACTTCCTATGCCTATGAGATTTCAGGGATATAGTGATAATGGCTTTAGGAATCCACAGAAAAGATCTAAGATGTCTTTTTCAAATAGAGTTTCAAGGAAACATCGTCCCTTTTGTAGCCCGGTATCGACTTTAAATGGACTGTCGTCGATTTTTTTGTTTCATCATGGCATATTAAATCATTGGCCTCGTATCGAACAAAGTTTAAAAACTGCAGGCCTTATGGTTTCTGTTCACTATGACAAGAAGAAAAATTAAAAAAAATAACAATAAGAAATGCGACAAAAGCAAAATGTTTCAAATTTTTGCTTTCAAGACAAAATTATTGGTTTTAAGCACACATTTGCTTCAGATGGGTATTAGTATTTTGGTTGAAACAGGACAAACTCACGAAAGCATAATGAAATTTCAGATTTTTCATGTCATTAATTATGGTGCACATAGAAATAAAAGCTGTCATGTATATTAAAGGTGCTGACTACTTTCTTGGGCTTGGTGCATTGCGTGACTTTGATGGACATCAAATAGAAGTTGAAAGATATACGTGTGGAAACAGAAATTTGGATGAAAATGGTATGAAATCCCTCTAAAAGGCAACAATATTTTGCTTTTGTAATATTTCGGAATACATTTATTTAAATAATAGAAAAATAGATAACATCTAGAACTAATTTAATAATGTTTTATAAGCATAGGAATTCTAAAGTGTTTGAAGTATTAGATATTCAGGAATAATGTTTAATTTAGATTTAAGATACTGCTATTTTGAAATAGATATTTTTCTTAAAGGCAATAAAAAGTATAATAACTAATTTTCATTTTGTTATTGTCAGTGCTAGCAGAAATACGAAATCTGGGTTTTGAAACAACTAACGATTTCGAGGAAATCATGAAGAAAGGATCTTATAAAAGTTACTGGAACCGTGTATATTTGGTAGGAAACTATAATGTAGGAAAAACCACATTAGCAAAGATTTTAGTTGGAGATCCTGTTCCAGAAGTAAGGACATCCACAGATGGAATCTGGTTATACATTGGTCTAGCGGGTATGGATATTGAAAAACGGAAATGGATACATTTACCAAAAGGTATTAAATTGCAAAGCAAGAATAAATAGTTTATATAGGGAGGAAAAAGATATTTATAATTGGTTCTTTGTTAAATGAACGTAGTAACAAAATTACCGAACAGAATCGTCAATACCGAAATCCAAAGGGCAAGAAGATAAAGCGGGTAGAGAGACCTCATGTTCACTTCAAGATGAAAATCAACAATATAAGTTTTGTTCTATGAGAAACATTGGTCAGTTACCTCCATGTACCAAGTTAGCTATGTATGGTAAAATTTGAGATAATTTGATTAGCATATCAACAGCCTCTTTTGATATTGAAATTAAAATTATTTCCACTTTGACCATGTATAACTAACTTGGTTTAGGGAGATAACCCACCGATGTCTCACATTGCTTGTTTTTACCGTGTAGAGAATTTTCTGTGGAGACTTTGTCCGATGTGCGTTGACTACATATACTTTCATTGCTAGCAAAACCATGGAAAGCATTTTCAACCACAATGGTGTTGACTTGGTACACCATTTCAAAAGAAAACAGTGGATTAAACTTGTTTTATGGTGCGCCAAATCTCCCCTTCCAATCTCCCCTTCCATTTCAGTAGTGCCCGGGAGCAACTCAACAGCAGTTGTAATTGAAGGGTCATAGACTACAAAAAGAAATGTTCATCTCAGTACTAAATAAAAAATGAATCTTGAATCAAAGTTCGAACTAAAACTCCAAAATTTTCCACAAAAACTTATACCCGTTACATAACTTTTTTAATTATCATAGAGGCGGAATTTTTTGGGGCCTTGATTTATAAGGTGGTCACGGAAATAACTCCGAAATAAGGACTTATTTTGTTTAACATCACACTGATGCTAACAAAACATATTGACTGAGATTCTGTAATTTTTAATTTACAGCATATTCTTCCATTTTGGAGCACAAGTATTCCAGCAGATAAAATACATATTGTGACTAATTGAAAGTAAATTGAATTTTCGATTTATCCTTTATCTGCACCGAAGAGACATAAGTTGTCGAAATTAACGTCTGTTTAAACTAAATAAAGAGTAAGTTAAGATCAATGGCATGTACATTGTGTACATGAAAAAGATTTTTTGCTAATAAACAATGAAAAGATATTAAGTAAATGCACATGGGACAAAAATGAGCAATGGAACAACACTTTTATGGTTGCTTTTCATCTTGAAGTGGCCATTATGCCATGAACAGCATACCTCAAAGAAAGTTCCAGATGGCCCCTAGCACCGGTTATAGCACAATTTATTGTTAGATGTCTAGCAATACTACAGCTATGTCTTTTTAACCTCTTGAATGCAGGGTCTTCAACACAGATAAAATTAAGGTAGATAGACACTGTTGCGCTGCGCAATTAAATTGCGCATTACAAAAATAAAGAGTCGGATACGGGGAAGGTTTGATTTTCGGACCGGAACTGTAATTGACGGTTTCCCTTGTGACTTCATAATTGAGTGACAGATGTGAAACGTCATATTTCGTTTACTTTGCCGCGAATTAACTCCCTTTTCCCGTAAATAGAAAAATCTGTAAAATATCTCCGTTAAAAGCACGGTGACATAAACATTTTTCTATTGTAACCAATAAATCACATCATAAACTATCTATTCACAAAAATGCATCAAATTCTCATGGATAAAAAATTCATTTCTATTAAGATAAAAATTGTCTTTCCATATTTTCCCCGTGCATTCTATGTAAATATATGTGAAAAATGGCTAAAAATGAGCAAACTTTGATCTCAATTCTAGAAAAATCAAGCATGGTTACCCATACTTTTACATATTTCGGGTAAGTAGGATTGGTTCTTCAATTGTGCCGACTAACAACAAAATTTCATGGATCTGAATATAACTGTCTATCAACCTTAAATTGCAAAGTGTTCTTACAATCGCTGTCATCCGTTTTTTGTACGATTACAGTGCATTTTGTAAAACTATATATTGATGCAAACATGAAGTACCTGAAAATGTCTTTTTTTGCTCAACAGGAAATGCCATAAGAACAATTTTAACAACAATGTTAATGTCAATGAAGGGTAATCAAGCAAAGTATGACGTCAAGTTTGAGGCTGATATTGACCTAAGAGGAAACGCTGAAAAATCACCATTGACACAAGAAGATAACGTAACATCATTTCAGACTGATGACATAAATCAACAAAATATTGAAAATGAACTACAAATACCTTCCATCTTAACGGCTAATGAACCAGGTAGATCAGAGGAAACATTATCATGGGAGTCAAACTTAGATGAAAATCTCATGGTAAAAATACTGGAAAGCATGTCTAACGACAAACTTCGAGAGCTTGTTTTTGAAGCTGCAAAAGAAGGGAAATATAAGATGAAAATAGTGCCAATAGATATATGGGATTTTGGTGGACAGAAGGATTATTACATGACACATCAGTTATTTATCAACAGTCGTGGAATATTTGTACTGATGTTTAATGGCAGTCATGATATCCACAAACATATGTCAGATCTGGCGTTCTTACCGGGACATCATGGAAAACCAACGACTGCAGGTATGATTATTTAAGAAATAGATTATTGCAAGCGGGTTCTATGCGAATTAGAACATGGAAAGACCTTATATTTTATATCGAGCGATAGCGATAGCGAGGTGTAAAATGAGGATAAATATAAGGTCTTACCATGTTCTAATTCTCATAGAACCAAATTGTAATAATCTATTTCGATTCTAATATGGTCTAGAAATGTTTTGAAATTTGAAGCGGTACTAGGATGATGTTTTCATTTGCCATTTTGGTTTTAAAAATAAAACGAAATATACCACGAAACAGCATATCAAGCATATAAAAGATTTCCGTTTGAACTACCGTATTTACGGGTAAATGTTTAAAAAGATGTCTTATTCCCGTTTGAACTATTTACGGATAAATGTTTAAAAAGATGTTTTATTCCCGTTTGAACTATTTACGGTTGAGATTATGCCGTCCGGTATTCGTATTGTGACGTCAAAGAGGGCTCTATGCTTATTCGAACCCTGTTGTATTCTCAAAGCGTTTGAAGGACGCCATATTAGAATAAAGCTTTCAAAGTTCTTACATGAATGCAGTCCATGATCAAGTTCTATTTCGAGATAATAAATTTCAGTTGTACATGTTTCTTTTGAAAATCTGTATAGAACATTAATTGCTATAAAGTATATGCATAGGTATATACATTTCATTTGTTATGATACATACTTGTTTAATATAAACATTTGTCAGTTTATTGATGTTTGGAAATGGGCTGATTGTTTTCCGGTCCCTTCACGTCATATTATCGTCCTTACCCTTCATACTCCTTTGTTTTGGAATAATATATATACTTTCCTTCGCATTATGGACAGCAGATGTATGCATGTGTCATGGAATTATTGACTTGTGAACAGCCACGTAAACGAATATATTCACATATACATGCAAAGCCGAATTTATCCCCGCGAAATATAGAAATTCAAAATTAAATGAACGTTGAAGGTTTTTTGATACATATCACATTGATATAAAGCAACTAAGGCTAGCTCAGAACAAGGACAATAAGCAAGGCAAGTTCTTAGATTTTAGTTTCCGATTTATATACGATGTTCTTCAATTCCTAGCGTGTTAACCCGGTTGGTAAAAAATACGTATTATTTTTAATCCACACGTTGGTTAAATTTCTGCGTGATGTTTCCCGCAACGTTACATTTCATTCATAAAGTCTATTGTGACGTCATCGTTACTAGGCTTTAAGATAGCGCGACCATCGTTGACAACCGTGCTGAACCATTGAATCTGCGCCTGAAACACAGTAAAGGTCATTGGAGAAACAATATATCCTTCCATTTGCTCGTGGATTACGATATTTCTCCATTCTCGATAGTTAAATTTCTGATTTTAACATGCTCGCTAAAGCTCGCATGTTGAAAATCACAAATTTAACTATCTCGAACTGGAGAAATATCGTAATCCACTTGATCCGGAAGGATATACTGTATTTGTTTCATTGAAAAATCCCAAATTTTAGCATATCTTTCATCTTTTATACTTGAAATTATATAGACCAAAAACAATCACCATCGGCATCATACCTAGATATACACCTCTATACTGATAATGTTAGAGTCTGAAAATAAAAACTACGACAAGCGTAATGACTTTGACCTTCCAATATTGAGTTTCCCGTCTTCCTACATTTCTGATATGTGGCTTGTACATTTCACAACTCATTTGCTTATTGTCAACAGAGCAAAATTACAGTCACACAAAATAATACTTTAAGGTTATGTTAAACGACTATTTCTTTGTATTATGGACACATCATAAGCTTATTTCACTTCTGAACTGACATGAAATATTTTGTTTTATATTCTAGTGTATTTAAAACATTGGGTGAACTCTATATTGACATACTGTAGAAGAACAAAGAAATGTTTTCCAAGAATACTCTTTGTAGCTACACACAGGGATAAGATACCAAAGGTATTTTAAATACATTCTTTTAAGAACAGATAAAAGAAAAAAGTCGTCTCAATTGTCGGTGAAATGAATAAGTAATTATCCAATATGGGGAAAATCTCACATTTTACATGAAAGGATGGGTTGCATTAAGGCCTTAAATCGGCCCACTGATTTGCTAAAAATACATTTAGTAAAAGCATAATCTATAAAATAACTAAATACCGAAGTTACTGTGAATTTAATTTCTGCATATGCACATTTCGACAACTTATGTCTCTTCAGTGAAGATAAAATCTAAACGTTTGGAAGACCATAAACTCAAAGATATGTAAAAATTGATAGAGAACAAATAACCAATATGATCTAAATATAAAGCCAAAATCAGCTAAGGACAGAGCTTTGCATGAGGGAGATACTCCTTAGTTTTTAACAAAATTTACAACAATTTAGATATTTGATACCTTTCATCACTGGAACATTTGTAGTTTTTAACCATATGTGTATTTTTTCAAAACATTGCTTCATTCCACTGAAACAACGGCAGTAGAAATAAGCTCATTTCTAATACCCCTCTCGATGGCAATTAACATTAAGCCTATGGAAAAAACGTCAACATGGGGTATATCGAAACTGCATTTTGACCATGCCTTGCATTCGGAACCAAGCTAATAATTTTACAAAAGATTACTTATTAATTAAGAACTAAGCATGCAAAATGCCAAGCTTGTTCCGCGTGCAAGTCATATAAAAAAATGGAAAAAATGGTATTTTTTAAAGTGAAAATTCAGTGTTTTTATGATATTCTGTTTTGTTATCTGTCTTATTTATCAAAGTTTCATTGATTCATATATGCAAATTATAGCTTTATACACATCAAAATTTTCAGTAAATATGGTTTTGCTATTATTCTTTACCTCGCATCAGCTTTTTTCTGACCTGGCAATTTGCCAAATAAGCTGAACAAGATCTGGTTTGATAAGTAGACCATATTTATTTTGTGAAATTTTCCTTGTTTGGTTATTCCCGATATAAAAATGTGTTTTTGTGTATTTGTAACAATAAATATGAGCCATGGAATAATCAATTGCCCTACAGCATCATCTGTGCATATGTGAAAAAATATTCCGAAGAAATTTGATCATCTAGTGCCCAATTTCTATGTATTTTCAATCTTGTTTAGTTCCAATGTTACCTCTATATATAATATTTTCGATTTTATAACTGTCTTTTAAGCAGAATTTGACTTCTAAGAAAAGGGTTTCCCCCTCGATATGTTACAGGAGCCCCTATAACTTTAAAATAGAGGTGACACTTGGATAGAAATGATTTGTAATATATGAATTCAACAATCGCCTGCCTCTGTTAAAATATAACACATACATGCATCTTTAGTTTTATATGCTTTATTGGTATAATTCATAGTAAAACCTCTGAATATTGAACAAAAATATTCTTCAATTATACCAAATAAAGCGCAAATCATTCACATTCAACAATCCATGTCTCAGTGTTTGATTTCGAGGCAAAATTTTCGAAAATAAAAAAAAACCTTAAAAGTAAAACTGATACTTATACCAATCAAGCGTTTAATGTCGAAAAAATCGTTTTATATAAGTCCATGAACGTGATATTTTGTTTAGAATATAGAAATATATGTAGAAGTATATGAATATATGTCGGAAAAGCACAAATTAATAGTAATATTCAGAAAATATCAGAAAATCTAATGGTATGGTACTCTATTTACCTCGAAAAATGAAGTTTTTGTGTATATTTATCTCACAGAGGGTTATCTGTATTAAACTGTATTTTTCCTCTCAAAAAAGAAGTTGATTGACAAAAGAATTATATCATGGATAGAATAGCATCATTTGCATATTATTTTAATATCAAAATGGGGTTCATCGTTGTTTTGGCAATGTGCCAATCTTTATTCTTTTCTTACTCTATTTCTTCTTTTGACATTGGTGCTAGTAAAATCACATGATCACGTGACTTGCACATGCGCGTTCCGATATTTCATTGTACAATCTTTAACTACAAATATTGTAGGTTACATTGAAACATATAATATCAAAATTCCAGGTGGGCCGGAAAACGGCCTTATTGCAACCCATCCTTTTAATAATTTATGTTTAAAACTAAGGAGTATCTTCCTCATGCATAGCTCTTTCCTAAGCTGAATTTTGGCTTTTCTATTTAGATCATTTTGGTTTTTTGTTCTCTTTCAGCTTTTACACGTTTTTCTGTTAATAGACTTCCATATGTTTTGGTTTAATCTGCACTGATGAGACATAAGTTGTCGAAATGCGCTATGCAGAAAATAAATTAACAGTTAATTCGGTATTTTGTTATTTACATAATTGATACAAACAGCAAAATAATTATACCAACGTTTGCTTCAGTTAGGAGTTATAGGTGGAAACGTGAAAATATGATCAGGATGAAATTAAAAATTTCAATGTACAAAAATGATTTTCATTTTTTTTCTAAATAAAAAAAATGTAGCTCAATTTCAAATGTTGAGTTTTTTATCTGCACTGATGAGACATAAGTTGTCTAAATGGCCATGAGTTATTACAATTTACTCGATTTTGGAATTCAGTTTGCTGCATAGCGTTTAAAAAACCAAAGAACGGAAAGAACGGAAAGTAGGAATTTTGAAACATTTTTAGATTTCTTATTTCTTATTTAGATTCCCTCATTTTCAGTGTTTGGAGTTATTTAACACACATATAATTTTTTTAAAAAGTTGAATTGAGTTATTAAATCGTATTTGAATATCACCAAAAAAACTGTTTAGAAGCGAGAAATTGGTTTGAAAATAACCTCCAGCTAACAAATTTGATTTTTCGTTTTTGTTTGGTATTTTGACTTACGTTAACCGAAAAATTAAAGTTTTTCTAAGATGTCAAATGAAGTTATAAATCTAATTAAAAAGTAACATGTGATCAAAAGTTAGATGTTTTTTTTAACTTTTCCATGTGTTTTCTGTATTTCACTTCTTTTACTCAAACATGTTAATGTTTATCCATAGTTTAAAGTAACACGCAATTTTTTGAAACTTTTCTTAGAGAACATCGGGATCAAGACTAGATTGTAATTGCAAGGGGTGTTACGTCTTGTATGTCATGTTTAAAGGTTGTCGTTAGGTTATTAAAAATATTTACATTTTGAGATGATATTTGTTATTTCATGGCGAGTTATTATATTTTCCTGTTACCCCGGTAATTTCAGAAATAGTTATCATGACATCATTCTTAGTATCACACTTAGTTAATATCAAAATGACTTCTATTATAGGCTAAACAAGAAACTCATAGACTACAGCTGATCAAAACTATAGATGATTTGTTCAAGGAACATGCAGGACGAGATCATTTGGAATACAAAGCATTATTATTTATAGATGCCAGAGACAAATTTGATTCAGAAATAGTTGTGTTAAAACAAATATTAATTGAGAGGATTTTCGAACACCCTAGTTGGGGAGAAGAAATGCCAACAGCATGGGTTCCACTAGAACTAGAATTAGCACAAGAAGCTGAAAATGGCATGAGCATTATCTCTAAAACACAACTAGAAGCATTAAATTTAAGCAATCAATCATTCACTTTGAATGATAAGCAGCTTGTGAGTTTCTTGAAGATTCAACATGCGCTTGGAAAACTTATCTATTTTGATGACGTAGAATTACGAAATTTCATTGTTATAAATCCTGTTTACATGATTGAGATTCTACGATCGATTGTCACTGACAAACAGTTTTGGTCACGAGGAGAGAAATTCAATGATGCTCATAGGCGATTACGACAGAATGGTATCATTGATAAAGACACTATATTTTCAATATGGGAAGAGGAGGAATTTCGCAATATTTTTCCACATAAAGAATTCGTTTTAAATATTCTTATTCATCTTGATATAATGGTAGCACCGAGAACTGGAATTGAAAGTCTAAACATTCCAATTTCTGATGTCAGGTTTTTCTTGGTACCATGCATGATTACAAATCCTAATCACACCGATTACTTGAAAAAAGTTTTAACGCCTGCTAATACAATGATATTAGCGTATACATTTGTAGACGATGTGATACCCCCAGCTTTATCATATAGATTTCTGGGTTCCTGTTTGACATTGTGGAATTTAAAAGTATATAAAGGACAACAGATGATTTTCAGCGATCTTGCTGTTGTTGAAGTTGGCAAAGACCATGATGTAGCTGTACAAGTGAAAGGGAAAAGGCTTGTCTTGTATCTTATAAATGCTTGCCATAAAAATAAAGTAGTGCCGACATTAGCATCGTCCGTTCAGGAGTGTCTTACAGCCTACATACACAGAATTTCAGAGTTTTATTTTTCTCTTTCGGAAGAACGACACATATCTCACACAACGAAAACTACCACACCTTTTGAAATAGAATTTGGAGTATTCTGTCGATCATCTGTTTGCTTTTTCCACCATAGCAAACTGCCATCAACTATCAAAACACCTTTGAAATGTTCCCAGCACAAGATAAGCCATAACATTGGAGATTTACATCACTGGTACGCAGAAAAGGTATGTTTAAAAATCGTACAAATTTATTTTACAAATGAATATCTGTAAAACTCAACTTATCTATTTCTGTTTTGTTAATTTACGTTATTTATTAGAAAGAATTAAATCAGTTCCTTTATTATGAACCATTATGAACCGCGGCGCTTGACATTCAGAAAAAACAATAAGATTTTAATATTTTCATGAGTCCAGTTCAATCCTAGGTAAACATTTCAACATAAAACAAGGCAGGCATCTGACTGAATTATTTACAATTGGAACAAACTATATTGACTGACAATAAATAACAAAATATCAAACTGCCGAAAATTTAGTTTCTGCATATTGCCTTTTCGACAACTTATGTCTCTTCAGTGCAGATCATATGAAAACATTTGGAAGAGCATAAACCGAACATTTGTATATCTGATAGAGAACATATAATCAAAAAGGTATAAAGAAGGGAATATAAAGTGTATAAGGAATGTGATAATTTGTACTGGAAAAGCCATTGTTAAACAACATGCAGTGAAAGGTTTGATGTAGGCGAGAAACTAAATAACATCAAAAGTCCCCGAAAGAAACATAAACTTGCAACGTAGTGAGAGAAACAGTAGGGTGGGATGGGGAGGGAAATGCTCTTTTGTTTGATATAAGTTACATTACAACATATTAGTAATTCTACATATGTGCTTCATCATGATGTGTCTCCCGAATAGATAGAAGATATAAAAAGACTGAGTACAATTTTGTCCGGGGAGGGGGAATATGAATCATGTCTTGATTGATTAATAAATGTGAAGAAATGTGTCTTGATTCAATAAAACATGCGTTGAATTATAGATAGAAAATGAATTTTGTTATGCTGTTCACGTGTATCATGGGCTAACCTCTCATCAGCAGCACCAGAATCAATCAATATGGAAAACCATAAAAAAAAATAGTCAGAAAGACGTATGTTTACTAAAAATACCAAAATAAGAGATCAAATCAAGTACCAGGAACACAATAAATTTCGATAAGGAAAATACTAACAAATGCTTTATATTTTTTTTAGATTTTTAAATGTACCTATTTAACACGCTCGAGTTATGTCCCTTTTGACATAAGTATTGGGAAGACATTCGTTTTTGTATCAAAACACACTTCAAGTAATTTTTCTTGTTATTTCCCTATTTATAATTAATGCCTCATATTCCAAAAAATATCACTAGCAAAAACAATATGCATTTTCTGTTCAAATATTTGTAAAAAAATATGATTCACTTGTTCAAGCGTTCGAGTCGGACATCATGGCACAATCGACACAACTAGAAGCAAAAATTGAAAAACGAAATATATATCACACGACAAAGAATATAACTAATTTCACAGATAAATTATTAAACTGCAAGAGTAAACAATATTTTGAAAAGTATGTACTCTTTTGATTCATTATTACCTTCAAAACTGCCAAAGCATAGTCAGAAGGGGTATTGAAAGTTTAAAGGGGCGTGGAAAGCTGAAACAGATTTCGTATATTTGAATGAAGGCAACCAATCTGGCTTCGAATTCTGGCTTCGAATTCTAAAAGGGGTTGTAATGAGTGCGTTTGAGATTGTTGTTGTGACCAGTGTTTAAATGAATTTTTTTATTTGAAAGTAAAAGTACAAAATTATTCTCTATAAAATTACTTTCGTTACAGACACCAGCCGTGAATTGTGCAGAAAACTGTCCTGGTATGTAGTTTGCATCTTATTCTAATCCTTTATTTCTCAAATTGTTGTAGTGAACGCGGAATTAATCAAAGATGAATATTGGTGTTTTCTAAACATTTACTTAACATGAATGTATAATGCTTCTTTTAATTCAGACCTTACGTAAGTTATTTTTCTTATCATTATGTTGTGTAGGACCTTTGATTTTCTGAAGTGTCACTTTACCATACCAATCCAAAGATTGTTAAAGACATAAGACTTTCTTAAGTGTGCCTTTGCCTAACAAATACCAATTCGTTTTTGGCCTTTTGCTTTTTGAAGTATCCCTTTTGATGATTTTTGACATCACAATTGTAAACTTTCCCTTTCTTGGCACCAAAAAACCTTTATACCCAGCGTATGGAGTGTATATATTCACAATTAGTTCATTACTGTAGAGCTTGTCGTCCATACAGTGACTAAACATTATCACAGAAACTGCTTAGTCAGAGATATGTTAAGCCTTTATTAATTTCATCCCTTCAGAAATTCTATGACCGTCATCACGAAATCATAGATAGATATGAAATGTCGGTTTTACAAATGAGACAATTTCGGCAAATTACGTCTTGACATAAGCAAAATGACTTTTTTACTTTATACTGGATTGACCCGTTGACAGTGTGATGAATGCTGTATACAGTGCAGGACAAGATTACCCCTCCAGTGCACTTGTGTTCACTCTGTTTTTTGAAGTCCACACCGTAAGTGCTTTAGTTTTTGTGTTGTATTGCCGGTGTTTGTTTTTTTTATGGTATGTAGTGTTTTAAGTTGTTCTAGTTTTTGCCTTGTCTCTGGACTTTGATGAATGTAATCTTGTGCTTTGTTTCTTTGGTATTCTACTACCTTTGCTTTGCCTTTCAAATCTACAGACTGTTTTAGACCAATGACTTCCCGGAGTATCCTTTCGTCTTACAAATACACAAATTATTTATGACCAGTGGCTTTCTGAAGTGTCCATGTGCCTGAAAAATCCTCAGATTGCTTTTGACCGGTGGCTTTCTGATTGCGTTCCTTTGCCTTACAAATCGACAGATTTTTTTGGACTACACAAACCCCAAAATTGTTTTGGGCCAATGAATTCACACTTGTCTATTTGCCTTACAAATGCACCGATCACATATGGCTTTCTGCAGTATCCCTTTGCCTCACCAAAAAACAAATTGTTCTGGACCTTTGACCTAATGGAGTGCTCCTCTGCCTTACAAGTCCATAGATTGTGCTGGACGTATGGCTTTCTGAAATTTACTTTTGCTTTACATGGGATCGATCTATGGCGTTCTGCAGTGTCCCTTTGCCTTACATATCCATATAGTTCCAATGATTTTCTGAAGTGTGCCTTGCTTTACAAACTGTTTTTTGCCTATGGCTTTTGAAGTGTCCGACAGCCTTATAATTTCACAAATTGTTTTTGACCAAGCTTTCTGTAGTGTCATTTTGCCTTACAAATCCACAGACTGTTTTTTCTTATGGCGTTTTAACATGTCTATTTGCCTTGCTAATCCACAGGTATTTTTGGGCCAATGCTTATTTGAAGTGTCTAGTGGCCTTGCAAATACAAAGATTGGTTTTGACCTATGGCTTTCTGAAACTTGTGTCCCGTTGCCTTGCAAAAACACATATTATGTGAGATCCATTGTTTTCTGAGGTGCCAAGATTGTGTTAGACCAATTGCTTTCTGAGGTGCCATTTTACATTACAAACCAAAGATTGTTTTCTTTTGCCTATGGCATTCAGAAGTGTTCTGTTGCTTTACCATACACAGATTGTTTTGGATTGACATATGACTTTCTGCAGTGTCCCTTTGCTGTACAAATCCACATAGAGTGTTAGTCCACAGTTTCGCTTTGCTTTCAAAATACATAGCACGTTTTGGACCGATTGCTTTCTAATAAAGTGTCTCTTTGACTTTCAAATCCACATATTGTTTGGACCAATGGCTTCCTGAGGTGTCCCTGTGCTTTACAAAATACAAAAAGAAAAAATCATTTGTTGCGTAATAAAAGCTAAATTTTGTTGAGTATTTTACGTGTTTTAAGAAGTGAGCTCTCGTCGGTATAATAACAATAGAAAACCCAGATTTACAGTTGCAAGCAATAGCGGATGCCACCCAAGATTACCAATTGGATGATTCCATGTCTTTGGATTTCGATTTTTGTAGAGATAACGTCTTTGTTCTTTTGTTATTCTACTGCCGTTGTTCCATCTCATTCATAACCTCAAAATCTACCTAGCAGCCAATTTTCGTTGAAATTGGACAAAGTTGAAATTTGAACGTAGTTTGTCGGCCTTCTTGATAATGGCAGCTCTTTTGAAATCATTTTTCGCATAAAAGCCATCGTCTCATCTTGCTTACCAAGATTATACAAAGTATGAACACAAATTCTGCAGAGCAATTCCTGAAATTTTGTATCCTAAGTTATTAACGTAAAATGGAGGTCATCTTGGAAAGGTCAGCCATATTTTTCACAAGAACATCTTTTCCATATGTTGATCTAGCTTCATACCAAGTTTCATTTGATTACATCAAGTCTATTCAAAATAATCTATGGCAAAATATGTGGAAGAATAAGAATAATAATCAGAAGAGACGTAGAATGACAACATGTCACCCGACGTTATCTTGGGTGACATACTTTTGGACAGCGGTAATCCAAAAAATAGTCTCAATGATTTACTCTTTGCAGAAAAAATATGAAAGAAATACTCTTTACCAAGAAATAGTTGGAATAAGAGGTCCAGTCCCAATCCGCAGATTGTTTGAGCTTTTTGAAATGTCCCTTTGACTGACGTAATCAAGATATTATTTTTGATCAAGAATATTTTTGTCGAATTTCCGCTATATAGACGATGTACTATCTTGTAATATTCAAATATATAACGAGTTTTAAACAGATATATTCCAGTTAGCTTGGAAGTAAAGAAATAACTGATATACTTACTTCAGCTTCGAACCTAGCTCTTTGGTGTTTTATTGATGAAAATGGACGTTTGAAATCTAGGTTATATTAGAAGCGTGATGATTTTAACATCCCAAGTCTTAACTTGTCCTTTCTTAGTAGCAATATACCTATCTCTCAAGCATGTGGAGTAAACATTTCACAATTTATTCGTTTCTGTCGAGCTTGAAGTTTGTACAGTGAGTTTGTGAATAGATCTGCTTAGTTAAGGATTGTTTCAGCCTATGCTAATTTAATGCCTGAAGAGACTATAACCGTCACCATCATATCATAATGATATGACATGTGGGTGTATCTAATGAAAACGGACATTTTCAGCTGGGTTCACGTCATCACGGATTTTACTATACAAATGATGACTTTTTCCTGGATTGACTTACTGATTGTGTGACGGGTGTTGTTAACAGAGTAGGACATGCTTACTCTTCTTGAGCACCTTATATCACTCTAGTTTCATGGGAATTCACACTGAACAATGAGTGATTTTGTTTTGAATGGTGTGTTTTTACTTCTGCGTGGTTGTCGAACATCATTGTTTCCTGTGTTCTCGTTTTGGCCATGCCTTTCGACTTCGATTTTTTATAATTAACAATCCTTTGTTCCTTCGGGATTCTACTGGACTTTCCAGGCTAATAGTACAAGATATATGGCAAAAATATAATTGAAAATCAGTTTTTTTATACAAAACTTCAAATAACTGAACTAGATTGTCATTACACTTGGAAGACCGCGTTCCATGTATATCCTCCGCTACATTTGGAAGACCGCGTTCCACGTATATCCTCCGCTACACTTGGAAGACCGCGTTCCACGTATATCCTCCGCTCATCGTCCCTTTTTGGCAACGTTTTATTTGGGTAATTGTTGTTATATATTTGTTCTTCCCATCTGAATAAAGATTTTTTACCAGTTCTTTTTTATTCGGTTCATTACAATTTCTATGTCAAAGTCAAATACTGAAACCAAATTTTCATCCCTTCATTCTTTTAGTATAGGTATTTTCCCATGTACCAGACTCATTTTAGGTATATAATATTTTACGAAAAGATATGTCTGGATATTTCTGGGCGTTTCTGTGGTAAAGACGTAAAATGTAATGTCCGAGTCATGTATTGAACGATGCAGTACTATACTTTTTACTTACTAATGTATTGATAATTTAGGCCCAGGACTATTAGAATTGGAACAACGACCATCAGACAAACACATAAGAAGATTGATCTCTGAACTCAGCGTCAATACCTGTCGTGAGATTGCAATTCACTTGGGAGTTAAAGTCCATGAATGGGAAGATCTCATGGTGCAGTATCAACATGACAACATAGACAACATAAAATTTATGGCTTTATACAAATGGAAGCAGAAGGACAAAAAAGCAAGGTTTGATGATCTGAAGCGTGTTCTTGTGAATTGTGACTGCAGTGTTCATTATCTATGTCAGGTATGAATAGGATTCATATTATGATAAATACTAAATACACAACTGAATCATCAGCTGCATTTGATGATTTTTGTCATACATATATGTAATCTGTATTCTATATACATTACTTTTTACGAACTGGCTACGGTTACCTGTATTTTCCTGGAAAAGTAATGCTAAGAATAAAAATAATTATTGTTACCTGAGACCGCACCAAAGACTATTATAGAACCTTCACCGAATGAAGACCCGTTTTTAAGTGACAATAATTTTCTTTTCCTTATTGTTATCTGGCATTATCTTTACCTGATATTTTTTCAGAGTACGACCAAAATTAGAGATGAGCCTATTTTTGATTTTTTTAATAAAAAATTAAATTTGAAGTAAAAGTACAGAATGTTTCGACTTTGAACTTCATGGAGTCCATGGACTCAAGTAGTTAAGTCCAAAATACGCACACAATAACACCAAAGTCCAAAAAGGGGGTTATACCCTTATTATTCATTGTAAAATGTAATATTAATTTATTGAAATATTGTTTAAAATTTAACGAAATATAATAGATATTAAACAAAATGAAAGATTGGTATACACTTTAATGCTTATATATCTTTGAATAGATTGATCACCAAGTGGGAAGAACTAAGAGAAAATATATGTGCAAAGCAAGACCAACACGAATGGAGCTGTCTTGTTTGTTACGACGATTTCCACATGCAGGCCTCATTAGTTTGTGATAATTGTCCTTGATAGGTATCAACTTTTTTGTGGTGGTATGAAAAAATCCCCCAGATATACTTAGTGGTTGTGCAGAAAATTGCATCCAAAACTCAAAATTAAGCTTAAATCTTGAATGCCATGGCTTTTACTGATAACATTCATACGGTTTATAAAAATATCACATAAATTTGCCATTGTCACGAAAACTTTCTTGTCAGGTAACAATAAGATTTAATTATTGTTACTTCAATTAAAACACGCCCGGATGCGGTGAAGGTTCCATTATTAGTCTCGGTTCCGGTCTAATATTTCTAAGAATTACTTTCACAGGTAATTGTAGCCAGTGCCTATTTTTTATTGTGCCTTAATGATTGCCATTGACTAGGAAGTATCTATTGTGCAAAGCCATGTTTCTGGCAACTTCTGTTTTGTATGGCTCTGTTCCTAGCAATTATTGTTATATATGAGTCTGTCCCTGTCCCATCTAGATAAATTATGCATGGATCCGTTCCTAGCTTGCCCCGTTATGTATGAGTCTCTCTAATCTAGTTCAATAATGCATGAATTCGTTCCTAGCTAGTTCTGTTATGTAAAACTCCGTTCAAGGAAGTTTCATTTTACCAAATTGTTATGCATAGCTCTGTTTATAACTAAAATGAATGCCTCTGTTGCAAACTAGATTTGTTCCAAGCAAGTTTTATTATGCTTGACTCCCTTTTTAGCTAATCTAACTTCGGTATTTTGTTATTTTGTATGGCTCTGTTCCCAGATGGTTTTATAATGAATATCTCTATTGTCAAATTGTTTTTCTGTGCACCTTACTCTTTTTTTATGCCATTTTCTATGTACCTGATGAGACAGCGCTGTCCAAAATGCACATTATGCATAGATACTTATTATCATAAATGTTCGTACCACACTACTTTCAATACGCCATATCCGACCTATGGTATTAGGATTTACCAGACTACATTGAAATACGTCACAGTATAGAAAACGTCACGTCATAGAGCCTAAACGTCATGAAGTTGGTCACATGGGGCGGACACGTTTGTGACGTAGGGCGGACAAACAACAACTGGTGAATCTGAATACCAGAACTCGGATATGGTCTATTTGGTCAATCGTCATGTGGTTTCCTGCATATTTCTTTTGTAAACACAAGTTGACAAACGAAAACTAACTTATACAGCATAATGCAAATATTTATTTAACAGTTATAATAAGTTGTGTAAAATATCATCTTTCATCTTCAGCTTTACGCAATGGTTAGTTAAAACCAACGATGTTGTAACCGTACTATTGGCTTTAACATATAGGTTAAAAATCTAACATTGATCGTTTGTACACCCTCGATTAAAAGGATAACATTTTAGTCTGACATTTCCACAATTGCTGATACTTACTCTTTTCATTTAAGGTATTCCGGGATATAGATATTGATACAGGTACGTTCAATAATCAATGAAAGGATATGGAGTAAATGGGGCAAAACTCTACAAATACATGGTAGGACGTTTTTTTCTTCATTTGAAATCAATAAGAGATTATATATGATCAAATAACATTTCTCAATAAAGAAAAATTGTTCAATCCTATCTTTTTGTAATGAACCGCTGAAAAAGAATTTACAAAAATTATTTTTATCACACAATTAGTGTTTTTTTCCAAGCTGGAAAAATCAATTCATTTTTGAAAGCAGAATACGTATGAAGACTGTCTTTGTTTCCTCACAACGTAAACTTTTTGGATCGGATACTTACATATAATTATTTTATGACGACGCACTGGACAACATGGACGATTAGTGAAAGCAAACGTCAAACACCAAATGGTAATTAATTGTTTTGGATCAAGCTCAAAAGTAGGATTCACTACTTTTTTTTACCAATGGTAGTGTAAATATTAACCGTCATTGTCATTTACGAATACAAATATATGTGTCATTACGTATTCATTTTCATCGTATTTACAGTTTATATTAAAAATAAAAGATCATATATATATATATGTGTGTGTGTGAATCATGAATGGAGTCAACGTGCAAATTGCAGATGTATGAAGACAGTAAAAAACTCATAACATATTATTTGATTCTAATACTTCTGATGAGAGGTTAATCCTTCAAACACGTTACAGCATAACGAAATTTACTGTCTTTTATGCAACCTCTGTATTTTTTTTATTTTTAAACCATTGAGCCGATGCCACTGCTGGTGGACCAGAGATCCCAAAGGGTATTCACCAGCCTACTAATTGTCTGACATGAAAAATAACTAAATACCGAAGTTACTTTTGCCTTTATCCATGGATTGTTCGTTCTTTGATTGACGGTTCGGTTCTCACTTACTTTACTGTGAATTTTTTTCTGCATATGCGCATTTCGACAACTTATGTCTCTTTAGTGCAGATAAAATCTAAACGTTTGGAAGACCATAAAATCAAATATGTTAAAAAAAACTGATAGAGAACAAATACCCAATATGATCTTAATGAAAAGCCAAAATCAGCTAAGGACAGAGCTTTGCATGAGGGAGATACTCCTTAGTTTTCAACAAAATTTACAAAAAATTAGATATTGCAAGATTCGAAATAAAATCGGCTTTCGGGTCAGCACCGAAGTACTGACTACTGGACTGGTGAATACCCTCGGGGACTAACAATCCACCAGCAGAGGCATCGACCCAGTGGTAGCAAATAACTAAATACCGAAAAATTTACTTTGCGTTTTATAGAAATTTTATCAAATTTCTAACCCCTTTAAAATACTTAGGCTTTATTCCGTGTATTGCACTTGACGGATGTCCTTGGTACTGGATTTGGCCTTCTATTTCGACATCTTTGGCAATGAGTACTTCTGTTTTGACTACTTTTGGATTATAGCTTTACTGTCTATTATGCAACTTCGATATTTTTGTATTTTAATAAATGAAAAATTTATATAAAACTCAGTCATTGTAATTCGATACCTAGAAATCAAAAACACAGTTTGGTAAAACTACAAACTTTTAGTTCCCTTGTTCATAGCTTGATCACGTTTTTTTCAGAATTGTCACGCGACACTTTGGACTCCATACCATCAAGCCGATCACTGACTGCTGTATCTGACTACATTGGAAACAGTTCCCTTCAGTTGGGAATAGAACTTGGATTAGATGTCGCAGAACTTGAAAACATTCAAATCAAACTGAGAAATAAACCTCTAGAACAAACACGAGAAATTCTTTTGAGATGGAAGAAATATGGACATCTTAATCATACTTTAAGAAACCTAGTAAAGGCATTAGATAGGATAGGAAAGTCCTCTTGTCTGAATGATATCAACTTTTAATTTGAGAAATTCAGTCATAGTTTTAGACGTCAAAACAAGAATATCAGCCTCTCCGAGTGATATAACTGTTGTATTGCAGGATTTAACCCAAACTTTTAGACAGGATAGGAAAGCATCTTGTCTGACTGATATCAACTTTTGATCTTAAACTTATGTCCAATCATCAGACAGCATAGAAAAATGATCAGATATCGATTTAATTTGCATCTACGGCAAAAATTCAACAGGCTGATATATTCAATAAAGATTTATTTACGATGTATGGAAAATCAACAATTGTGTTCAAAACTATGCATTTAATATTAATAAATTCGGTTTACCCCGATGCAATTAGGTTGTATTTAATTCCTTTAACATGAGATAAATGGAAGAGTTTTATGTCTGAACTTTTAATAAAGCATTTGAAATTGAACCAAATTACTAATGAAGGATTGTATTGAGGCTGTTTTCAGGGATAAATTGAATTTATATATATAATGGTCTAATGTAATCGGGAGTATTAACAAAAATACCGAACAGAGTTATCAAGAGCCGAAGTCCAGGGGACAAAAACACAAATCATGTGGAAACCACCGAAATAATTGTCGACGGCAGTGGTCTTAACTTGGTACAGGCATACCAAAAGAAATGAAGGGCTTTATGGCATGCCAAACATCTCCTTCTATTGGAGCAGTGTCCGGAATCAACTCAACAGCAACCACCTTTGACAGGTTGCAAGCCAATGCAATGTTTATGCCAGTACTAAGTAAAAATAATGTTGTAAAAGCTTTATTGGGTGACTCATTACTACAAATAATAATATTTGTAATTTAAGGTTGTACAAAAGAAAATCAAATCTAGCAAATACAGGTCATGTGGTAATTTGAGTTCATAAGCACTACTGTCAAAAGAGTAATCAGAGTGTGAAAAGAATAAAGATTGCGACATTGTCAAATCAACAACCACATCAATTTGATACTGAAACAATGTGCATATGTTACGATTGTATCCACAAAATATTTTTTATTAACTCCCGACAGTTATATCTTATTATAACGGAAATTATATACCCCGAATTTCCAGTTGTATCTGCGAATTACGAGAATCTGTTTTGTAAATTTATATAAGACAAACTGAAATTTGAAAACGTTTTTTTAATCAGCAACTTTCTTCACTAATTGAATATTGAGGTCTACCATTTTTTCGATGAATTTCCACATGCTTTGTATCTTGCCTTTTGGACTTTGGTTTTGGTTGAAAATTTTGTTAATACCCCCATTGTAAACTGTTCTTGGATGCCATGTTTTTGACGGATTTGAACAAAATGATTAATACTAATATGGCAATTTGGAGTTTTTTTTTTCACCAAAACAAAAAAATTAATCCGAAGGTGAGTCACAGTGAACAAAGTGACATTTTTATACGACCGCAAAAAAATTTGAGGTCGTATAATGGTATGGCACTGTCGTCGTTGTCGTTGTCGACTGTAGACACTTTTGTTTTTGGCCAATTACTTAAGTTCTAGTTGACCAATCCTTATGAAATTTTACCACAGTGTTTTTTTTTTTGGCACAAAAGGAAGGCTGTGGAGGGTTTTGGTTATTTTGGCCCCTCCCGTTTTTAAGAAAGGGCCAAAAAGGGCAAAAGTGGTTGTTTTCACATAATTGGCTGTTGAATATTTATTATTTATTTGATTTTGATGGAGTTTCTTTCAGTGTGTTCCTAATTGAATTTCCTATCAATAGTATTCAACGGATTTTACTTGGCATGTACGGTTCAAGAGATAAATTGGGCCCAAAAGGTGCGATTTTCAAAAAGTAAAATTTTAAGTCCGATTTTGATGCAGTTTTTTGCAATGGATTCTTTTTGAAAATAAACAAAGAACTGCACCATCAGATTTTTGAAAACGTTTTCTTTTTTTTAGCTATGAGGGACCGAATGGGGACAAAATTGCAAATTTGCAGATTACCTTAAATTTTTATTTTTCACTGGATTTTGCTGGGATTTTTTCTTTGGATTCCTCTTGATATAAGCTTTCAGCAGTTTGTCAAAAGATTTGGTGTAGGTCTTACTGTTTCCGAGCTGCAAGGGGTCAAAGGGGCCAAAATTGCATTTTTTCTTAATATGTGAAATCGCTATTTTCCATCGGCTTTTAATGGGATTTTTTCCTTGGATTCCTCTTGATATAAGCTTTCATTAATATGTGAATCGATCTGGCATAGCTCTTACTGTTTCTGAGCTACAAGGGGTCAAAGAGGCCAAAATTGCAATTTTTCGAAGTAAGTGAAACCTTTATTTTTCATCAGATTTCATTTGATTATTTTGTTTGTTTTGGAGTCCTCTTCTTGTAAACATTTGGTAATATGTCAAAAGATTTTGTGTAGCTCTTACGGTTTCTCAGCTATAAGGGGTCAAAGGGGCTGAAATTGCAATTTTCAAAATATGTCAAATCTTTTATTTTTTATTGGATTTAAATGCGGTTCCTTTCTATTTATCCTCTTATCGTATTGTTAAAGTAGTATGTTGACCAATATGAAATACCTGCTACCATCTGTGATATATATAAGGAATCGTAAGGGCTAATTTTTATTTTTTTCTTAGTTTGTGTGCAGCTACTTACTAGGTTAAGCTCTTTATTGTGTCCATTTAATTACTGTATCAAGCTCTCTACTGTGTCCTCATTCATTTTGAATTACACTTGTTCAAATTTCAGTGTTCGACCTGCTGTGGTCGTGTAACAGAGTTTTGGGGCGAACTCTGTACAATAATGAATTCACAGCTGGAATTAAGTCCAAAATGTAATTGTTGAATAAAAACCAAATATTCAAAGTATAATGACACAAAATTTAAGTTCAATTATTCAATCCAAAAGTACAATATTTAAAAGAATAAACATTCACTCATTGGTTTCCAATATTAAAATATATAACGTATATTAATTTTGCTTCAGAAATCCGACTGACCGTCCTCGTTGGTTATCCAAAACTAAGTAACTTACATGTCTAAACAAATATTAAATGCCATGTACTAACAAACAGAAATTGCATAACGCACTGGTCATATCGCCCATAGATATACATGTACAAACATTAATTCATATAATTGTAAAGGTCAATTAAAAAGACAATTGTTCAGAGAACAATTGCAAGGTCTTTCCCAGTCAATGTTGTGTTTAGTGTTATGTTTTGTCATGTCACATGTTTAAAATTATCTTGATGGGATGCACATTGTCTCCAATATATTAGAGTAGCCATTTCTAATCGTTTTAAAGATTTTACGATAAAAAAAACGAAAAAATTGGCTATGACCTTGACCGATGACCTTGATGACCTTTGACCATGGGATCAAATTGAAGGTCTCTTCTTGCTGATTAATTTGATATGTTACATGACCATACTATCTGCAAAGGTTTAAACGTTATACGCAAAAAACCTATTTCTGAAACGCGTCAAGGGCAATAACTCTTCAGGGAGTCAATGGAGAGCTTCGGTCCAATGAGACAAATGTAACCCTTGACATGATGAACATTTTTGCTGATATACTTTTTCAGCCATCTATTACGGTTTCCGAGTTCATCTGATAACAAGGTCAAAGGTCAAGGTCAAATGTCACCGATGACCTTCAACCTGGTACTCAAATTGAAGGTCTTTTCATGCTGATCACTTTAAACATATATGTTTACTATATTATCTGTAAGCGTTTAAAAGTTATTCGCAAAAAACCGATTTACCGAAACACGTCAAGGGCTATAACTCAAAAACGGTTCATCGCAGAGTTTTTGTTCAGTTGAACAAAATATAGATCTTAATGAGAGGAACATTTTTGCA
>MJUU01045917.1:2388-26613 GCA_002080025.1 Modiolus philippinarum
TTCGGTATTTTGTTAATTTTTTACCACTAACCCGATGTCTGTGCTGATGAACGAGGATATTTACCAACCCAGCAGTTAGTACTTTGGTGCTGACCCGAAAACCGATTTCCTCTTGTAATTTGTAATATCAAAATTTAGAAAACTTTGCTGCAAACTAAGGAGCAGATCACCCTCTTGCATAACTCTGTCTTTAACTGATTTTGGATTTCAATTTATATCTGTTTGGTTGTTTCTTCTCTCTCAGATTTTATAACTTTTTGGTGTATGGTCCTCCAAATATATATATATATATGATCTGCACTAAAGAGACATAAGTTGTCAAATAGCCATATGCAGAGACTCAATTCACAGTAACTTTGGTATTTTTTATCACATTGTAGTTGCCACTGAGAGGATTCTTCTGCTGATGTAAAATATAAATATGTTGTGCGATGGCCACAAATTAACTAAGGAACAAAATAAATTGTATAGCTTGCCACGATGAAAAGGTAAAAAAACACAAAAATGTACAAATTAAAAAACACATAAAAATGAAAAAAAATGGAAAGAAAGGGAGGAAAGACTGCCCAACGTTTCGGCTTTATTGCCTTCGACTAGGGGACTACCGGGCTAAATACGGTGAAGAAGATGGATATGACGAGAGAAGGTAGACCTAATGGCGTGTCACAGATACTACCTGTAAAAATCGTGCCAAATCTTGAACTTGAATCGTATTTAGCCCGGTAGTCTCCTAGTCGAAGGCCATAAGGCCGAAACGTTGGACAGTCTTTCCTCCCTTTCTTTCTTTCAATTTTTTTTTTCATTTTTATGTGTTTTTTAATTTGTACATTTTTGGTTTTTTTTACCTTTTAATCTTGGCCAACTATAGTATTTTATTTTGTTCCTTCTGCTGATGTACTGTTAGCCCGCTGTATTCAGCAACCAAGTAATCAGTCATTCGGTGCTGACCCCAAAACCCATTTTATCTGGAAACTTGCAATAAAGCAAGCATTGAATAAAGTTCTACCACAAACTTTGTAGGTGTTTCCTGTTATCTTTTCTGTTTTATTTTGTTTTATTATATTGAAATTAACAATGAAGGAATATGGAGTAAATGCAAATGAGACAAAGTCTCTACAAATACATGGTTATAATAAGCAATGGAACAAAGCTTTTATTGTTGTTCTTCATCTTGAAGTCATCTTGAAAACACTAATGTAGCCCATAATAGCCAAAATACCAAATCAAGATGAACTTCTTCATATTAGTCTAGTTTAAGGCGTCAGGTTGCTTTTCATTATTCCCGTGCTTACCTAGGACAATATTATATCAGACATCCATATAATATTTCTCTTCATAATTCCCGTGCTTTGCCCAAGCCAGGACAATATTATAGCACACCATTCATCTGACTTCCAACCATTACCTGATTACAGACATAAAATTTCTCCTCATAATTCCCGTGCTTTCGATAAGCCATCACACCATTCATCTGACTTCCAACCGTTACCTGTTTACAGACATAAAATTTCTCCTCATAATTCCCGTGCTTTCCATAAGCCATCACACCTTTCATCTGACTTCCAACCGTTACCTGTTTACAGACATAAAATTTCTCTTCATAATTCCCGTGCTTTCCCCAAGCCATCACACCATGCATCTGACTTCCAACCGTTACCTGTTTACAGACATAAAATTTCTCTTCATAATTGCCGTGCTTTCCCCAAGTCATCACACCATTCATCTGACTTCCAACCGTTACCTGTTTACAGACATAAAATTTCTCCTCATAATTCCCGTGCTTTCCCCAAGCCATCACACCATTCATATGACTTCCAACCGTTACCTGTTTACAGACATAAAATTTCTCTTCATAATTCCCGTGCTTTCCCCAAGCCATCACATGCACCATTCATCTGACTTCCAACCGTTACCTGTTTACAGACATAAAATTTCTCTTCATAATTCCCGTGCTTTCCCCAAGCCATCACATCATTCATCTGACTTCCAACCATTACCTGTTTACAGACATAAAATTTCTCCTCACAATTCCCGTGCTTTCCATAAGCCATCACACCATTCATCTGACTTCCAACCGTTACCTGTTTACAGGCATAAAATTTCTCTTCATAATTCCCGTGCTTTCCCCAAGCCATCACACCATTCATCTGACTTCCAACCGTTACCTGATTTCTCTTCATAATTCCCGTGCTTTCCCCAAGCCATCACACCATTCATCTGACTTCCAACCGTTACCTGATTACAGACATAAAGTTTCTCTTACATTATACTTCCTACAAACTTCTAACGGTGAATATTTTTTTAATCAACAATGAAAGGATATGGAGTAAATGCACATTAGACAAAGTCTTCACAAATACTTGGTAGAACCAAGAAATGGAACAACGCTTTTATTTTTGGAATAGTCATCTGTATTTAGATATATAGATGTAAAGCTAAAAATTTCTTTTATTTCCAGATAATCGTGCCTTTATAAAAATAGCTTTACAAAATTCTTTCTCAAATGTCCCTTATTTAATGTATTTTGTTGGAAACTGAGAATTGATAAATTGTAAATTTGGGCAAATAAATTCTCTGGAAATATCCTAAATAAAAGCTGTAACTATCGCCTTTATTTTGATAAGATCGTTCATGTTTTCATGACCTTTTTTAAGCATGTTTCTTTTAGATGACAATTGCCACTATTGTATCTTTTGTTGCTAAAAAGTCTGCAAAGGATTAAATGAGATTAGTTACAGTTTCAGGAAGTAGGTTAAAATTGACGCATTATCTTAATTATTTGGTTTTCAGATTTAAATTCTGTTGCTGATGAAGAACAAAGATTCTAACATTTTGAATAACCAGAATTAGCGGAAACGTTATCCACCTTACAAGATGAATATTATTTACTCTATTCCATTAGACAAAGCCTCAACAATATTCAACAGCAAACGTCATAATTCAGATTTCACACAGAAGAGTTAACAATACGACATGCAGCCTACCCTTTAACTCTGCTTACGAAAGATAAAAAATTAGAAAATCAATGGCAGTTCATCTTCTAATTTGGAATAAGTCTCTAAGACGATTACAAAAAAAATCTTTCTATTGTTCCGAGTACCGAACTACAAAACATGTCTTACCAAGAAAAACGCATAACAGGTTTTTTTCATTCCACAAGTCAACTTAAAAGAGTATAAATTTTTGTTTCAGCATTTTAGAAGGACTTCAAAATATTGTGAAAAGTCTTACTCTAGGAATGGTTTCAGTGATATATAAATGTAAATTCTGAAAATTCAAAAACTCTTCTTCAAAGTCTTCAAGATTAATCCCTTAATTATTCCATGATGTAAAATCATTTCTCAATTTCAGTTCTCAAGAACTGATTTGATTTACTTCTTGCATTGCCAAGATTCACACTTATTCCAACATCGGTTATCATGATGAGATCATAAAAAATCATGCTTGATTATTTATCTGCTATGGTTTTTGTCAAGTTTGATGTTTAACTATTTCAGAGGACAGTTGGGCATACATGAATGAATTTATTTCTGTATGCCAATACAAAACTTTCGCTAGTTTTAATTTTTTGTTTCGATATCTTGAATAGAAAAAAGAAGGGACACTCGGAATGTGTCAAAGACACAACAATACAAAGGGGAGTACTAACAACTCAAAGCCACCATAAGATCTTCAATGAACGGTTAGGAAACCCCAGACCCAACGGCAGGTCGGAGTCGGTCCCTAAATAAAGAGTAATCAAGTTCAGCGAAATAAACATCATCCTAGACTCCTAGAGACATAAATTAAACTAACTAAAAAACACACAAAACAGACAAAGGCTTAATAAATAGGACAGGCCGTGAGGTTAAACTTCCCCCTATAGCCAATGTGATAAATCAAAACGATCGTTCAGTTAGCAACAGGACTGAGTCAATTGTGAAAAATGAAACTGAAAGAACTGCCGTTGGGTTTGGGATTTCCTCGCCATTCATTAAAGATCTTATGGTGGCTTTGAGTTGTTATTACTCCCCTTTGGGTCGATGTCTCTTTTACACATTCCCCATTTCCCTTCTTTTTTCTATTTGGTACTTCAAATACTTTGTTCAATTATTATTATCTAAATTTATGTAAATTCTAAAACCTAGTGCTGCTGATGAGGAATTAATTTCCGAAATGGCCATACAGCTCATTTAAATTATTGCAGTTGGAGTTGATATATGTGATATATATGTGATATATGTGATGTGATCTCGTGTTCATATACTCCATATCCTTTCGTTAAATATTCAAGATGAATAACAACAATTTAAAGCGTGGTTCCCTTTGCTAAATCTTACCTTGAATTTACAAAATTTTGTCCAAAGTACATTTACTCCATATCCCTTATTTTTCATCGACGATGTCTCATGCAGTATGTAGGCTGTAAATGATTCCCCGTGCCTCATGCGTATGCTGTCCATATATCTGTAGTTTTTATATTGTTCGTGTGAGAATTTCTCATTTATATGCGCTATCAAAATTTAACAATATTAGTTTCTTTATTTTCTAATCATCCAGCTATTTTTCTGACGATCTTTACATAATGATGACTGAATCCCCCGAATTTATTTGCCAGGTATTCATTCAATCAACTCGATTATTGGCCTTTGATCGTGAATATCTTATATTTTATATTGGACCTTTTTTCTATCATCGAATGACAGTACTTGTACAGTACTGATACTTAAGCACATAAGAGGCATAAATTTAGCCTTTTTTACAACTAAAAAGTTAATTTATCTCAAACAAAGTCACAAGTAGGCCTTCTTCAAAGAAATTTGTTCAATATTAATAGTAAATTCAAGGCAGTTCAAAGTACCAATTGGAGAGGAATTAATTGATACATTGGATAACGAATACCGAAGCAAAAATTATGAAAGGGGGGTTCCAAAATTAACATATAAAAATCACGGCAATTCGTATACTACATAACTTGAGACAGCATGACAAAGACAACACAAATAAACAACAAAAAAATGAACAAGAACGCCACAAAACCAAAGCACTAGCAGTGTGGACCCCTACAAAAACCGATTTATCATCAGGTGCTCCGGAAGGATAAGCAAGATCTGCTCCACGCAAGGCACTCTACACAGCCAGCTAAATATGATATTGAAATATCTGTTGGGTTGCTGATTGGTAATTGGCATTTTCTGACCCGTAGCCAATACCAATGAAAATCCATGGTACATATTACTTCTGTAACCCTTACACTGCACCAAGGTGAAGGCTTAATAATCTCTTAAGAATTCAGACAACAACAAAGACAAATCTGTACCACAAAAGTAAATGACGATGACACAACTGAAAATATTAAAATGATATACAAGACAACGAAAAAAAAAAACCAAAAGAACTGACAGTGTGAATTCCAATCGAAATCCTAGAGAATCTTCAGGTGTTCAAAAGGGTATGCATGATCTGCTCCACTGGTGGCGCTCATTACACTGCTAGTGTAAAGTCCACTTTTGTCACAGTCGGTGTTTTGCTGATCATGCCGATCAACGCCATATCATGCGTTTATATTCTATATATGTGTCTTTTCTTATCCAATCGTGCTTTAGTTTTTTGTTTTGTAGTGCGTTTATATTACTTTGTTTTTTTATATTTTATGATGTCTTAGTTTTTGTTGCTTTCATTTTTTTCCACTTGTCCTTCGGCATGATTTTGTGCCTGGAATAAATCTTTAACAACTTAACAAAGCAAGTGTTGTATTTGTATAATGTTAAATGGTCAAATATTGTAATAAGTTCTCAAAGACTCGAGAGTGACAATACATTGAATCATTGTTTCAAACCGAAAGTAACAATTCACTTAAAAGAAAGCGAAAATGAAAAAAAAAAACACGTATCAAACAATTCAACTAAATACAACAATAAAAGCGCTCTTCCATTTCTTGGTATACTACTATTTATTTGTACAGACTTCGTCTCATGTGCATTTACAGCGTAAACTTTCATTGTTCATATATATTTTCAAGTAACACTGCCTTAAGTCCGGCGAATTCTCAAAGCATGGAGAATACGAAACCTTCGAATATATTTTTCACTCAGAAATCGATATCGGACAAATTTGGAGACGGGGAGTATATATATTAAAAGTACAGGGAGTGTAAGGAATCTCCTAAATCTATTGATAAAATAGAAAAAATAAGAGTTTTTAAGAAGGATGATAAATGGTTTTCAATGGATAATAGAAGACTATGGTTATTCCAAAAATTGGAACGAGAGGGCTATATCAACGATATACCAGTTACTATTGTAAGTTCTGAACAGATGGATGATTCTAAATTTACAACACGAAATGGTGGACAAAGTGTATTCATCAGATATAACGAAGACGAAATTCCTTTCTCGGAAGACTTTTACTGTTATTATCTGTTAGTGTATGCGTTGCTTTTCGGGTACATTCATATTTAATCGTGGTTTGGAGAAAAAAAAATTGTTGCAAATGCAAATAAATAATTTGATGTGACATTTGGTGAAAATAAGTAATTTATTCGAAATTTTCATGGAAATAAATATTTTTTCTAGGCAAAATCGTCCAAGCCTCCCCCTGAAAATCAAATGGTCGTCCCCGAAGTATTTGCTTAAAGAATATCTTTTTAATCAGATGTCTAGTTATAGTTCTAGCTTATGTTTATATCATTTCAAAACTAAAAATTGTATAGAAGACAACTATCGCCCTGAAAATTTAAATTTCAAAACAACTACTGAATGGTTTACATTTGGGCTCTGTACAGTATTATTCGCTATAAAGCTATATGACGTTATTTCAATTACTTTGTCGCTTTCTTTTGAATTTTGTCTCCTGAAAAAGAACATTTAATTATTAAATGTGGATTAATTACCAATTTTTTATTGCTTTAAGATAATGTTAATTTCCAGTATTGTTAAAGATAAAATAAATTGATAAAAGAAAAGAATAATTTTCTGCAGCTATGAATGGCTCTTTGAAGCACTTAATACTCCAAACACCTACTATAGGATTTCTCGGTTTTGGGATATCAGAATCATTAATTGTTGAAATGACCATCCGCAAAAATGATAACGGTAATTGTTTATCTTATTGTACTTTTGTGCATTCTTAATTGGAAATTCCACTGTCTTTGTCAACAAGATGAAGAACAACAATTAAAGCGTTGTTCCATTGCTTAATTTTACCATATATTTGTAGAGACTTTGTCTCATTTGCATTTACTCCATATGCCTTCATTGTTAATTTCTTGAGAATGAATAATCCAAAAAACTATTTTGATTTACTTTAAGAGATAGTTGCCTACCGAAAAAGGTTAAACGAAAGTGAAAATAAAAAACAAACTTGTGAGTTAGATTACTAGGATGCGTAGCATACTGATTAAACAAAGAAAGAACGTGGAGTGAATGTACACAAGAAAACCATGGTAAAACCTGTATCATAATCTGTTAAAATACATTTTCCAGAATAATAAGATGGTGAATGAAAGGATATGGATTAAATGTGAAAAAGAAAAGAAAATGCCAAGGAGTCAACATCCCACATCCAGGTTAAAACGACCCAAAACAAAGCATCTAGGGGTCACCGTACAGTCTTCAACACAGTGAGAATGTGAAGAAATGCACATGCGACAAAGTCTCTACAAATACGGTACATGGTAAAATCAAGCAAGGGAACAACGCTTTTATTGTTGTTCTTCATCTTCAAGTCACCATGAGGCCTTCAACAATGAGCATTACTCATACCTCATAGAAAGTTCAAAACGGCCCCTAGCACCGGTTTGAGCGGAATTCTTTGCTGATTGTCGACCAACGCTACATCCATGTCTTTTCTGATCATGGATGCGGAATTTTCAGCAAACATTAATTAAAAGTGATCTTACAACCACTGTCATCCGTTGCCCGACAAAAGCTGTTACCTGTTACCTATTCTGCACTTTGCCACCTTTATCAGATGAACCAGTTCAACACAGCTCGAAGTGTTGAAATATACTTGTAGGGCGGTTGGAATTATCCTTATCACACACACACTTTAAAATTTCACATCATCATTAATTATATACAGTACTCCTTTCAGAGTTGAATAATATCCATCACCACAGTTAAAATCTAAAACACATTTCACATGCCTTTGTACATACTTTATACAGATACACAACCACACCACACTCAATAAAGCCATCTCAAATAAAATGTTATCAGTTAATGTTCAACTTACTACAAATTTGTTTGGTAATAAATCTGTTGATAAATTTTTGACGTACAAACTAAATCAGGCTAGACCTCTTCTGATGTAACGGAAAAATATAACTACTAGCTATTCGCTCAATGTCTGAGTGGATATCTTCAAGGAAGAGAAACTTAGTACAGTCCATTACCATTTGGAGAAGATTGTTCCTCATACTAAATAGTTCTTTAACAATATCTTCACAGATTGTTACTAATAAAAAATTACGTAATTTCTGGAAAAACCTACATCTGATTTCTTCTAGTGTTTGACAGTCAAGTATAAAATGTTTTATATCTTCTGGGTCCTTAAAGCACAATTGACAGATAGGACTTATTTTATGACGACTGAATTTGGCTCTATCTATTTGCAGAGTATATGTACCACAAATTATGTTCAATTTAATACAAGAACGTTTAACCGCAAAAAGTTCAGTTCCACCACTTTTCCATACATTATCGACAGTCCAAATTTTAACATCTTGATAATTAAGGTATTTTAACGAACTTTTTGATCCTGTTTCAGTTACTAATTAAGCGATCCTTCCAGTAACTTTCAATAACTCTATTAACTAATTTCTTCCATATTGATTTTCCAGGAGTAATATCAAATAAATCCAAAGGTCTTGGTAACTGATAAAGTTCCATTAATTTCATAATTTGAACGAACCAACTATCTGAATTTTCTGATTTTAATGATAACTGTCTCATAGCAATTTTATATTCCAATGAGTCTTTATTATCAACTATGTTTCTAAATGTACAAAGCATACGTTTATGGATCTATGACTTTATTGGTAATTGACCAGCTAGTATAAGGACCGCTGAGTTGGCCGTTCGTACAGGGAGGTGTTGGAGTTGTTTCAACAGAGTCACATAGTAACCTGACAACTTTGACATGTCACTTTTTGTTAATCTTATTACATCAATTGCATACAGAAGTCTAGTTACAACAAAACATTTGATCACATAAACGGAGACCATAAGGTTTATCCCATTTAAACCATATAGTCCAGCACCCATAAAAGCATACACTGTTTTACAGGCAGTTTGTATTCTATCTGAAACCACTTCTTTAATACCAAACTTAGATGAAATATCTCTATTTATTCCTAAGTGTGTTGCACTATTCGGTGTACTTAACTCTTTATTGTTCATAGTCCACTTAAAGTCGGATTTGTCCCTGATCTTCAAGACACAAGACATTTGTTCGCTAATAATATAACGGTACTTGTTTGCGTGATATATCTGTATATCTATCATAGCTTGTAAATCATAAGGATTATTAGCAATCAATGTCACATCATCAGCCACTGTTGGTACTCCACAATAAACGGATCCTATTGAATTAAACATATTTTATTGCTCAAAAAGAATAAGCAAAGGGATCGGGCACAAGTTATAACAACATTTTTATAAGCCCTCTCCCTACAATGTACAACATAACAATTTATAACATATCATAGCAGCAATTTATAAAAAACAACATACAATATTACAAATTGAATTCAAAAATGAGAAAAAAAAAGACACACATTCGAATGCATTTGACTTTTTGGAAGTGTACAAAAAGTAATTATAATTATACAAAGACAATAATTATGCGTTTGGAATGTTACAACAAGAAGAAATGAAAAAAAAGAAGGAATGAGATGAAAAGAGGGAAAGAAGAAACAATCTGCAACAGTCAATCAAATCTGTGGCTATTTTGGATAAAGCTGTGGACCGCTGTAAAAATATCTTTATTTTGTTCTAAAGTGAGATCAACATGTCCATACAGAATTATATCTAGGTCTACATTTCCATAAATTCTAAGAATTAAAAATAAATTTTGTCTTAAATTATCATAATGTGGGCATTCCAGAAAGTAATGATATGCATTTTTGCAAATGGCACCACAATTACATGCTGGGTTATCCTTGATATTAAAACGATATAAATCATAATTTAAACTGCTATAGCTATATCTAAGTTTGGTATGTAGAATATTTGATTTTCGATTACCAATATTGTACCACAATGGAACTTCAGATTTAATACTCAAAGATTTTTTGAAACTATTCATATGTGCTGCATTTCGCTTATCCAAATCCAAAGAATTCCAAATACGAAGAGTAGAAGGGAAAAAACTTGATCCTATATATGCCCCAATTTTAAATTCTTCATAAATTTTAAGAAGAAAGTTTATAAACACCTTATACGCTATTGGTGACCAAACACCTCCCTGTCCAACACCTTGAAGCTCTTTAAAACATTGCGATATATTTCCTTCCCATTTCACCCTTGTAGTAAGATCTTTGTACCATTCATTAAATTAAAGCCAATTATCCATTTCCATACCAGTTTTATTAATTTCTATAAATAAGCCCTCATGCCAAACTATGTCGAATGCTTTCTTTGCATCAGTTAAAGCTATTAAGATGGGACTTTGCTTATCCTTAGCCTCAATTTGTATTTCAGTAAGTATTAATCCAGCAATTGTTGGTGATTCTCCCTCTGTAAAGCCTTTTTGTAAATAACTCTGACATTCTCGTATTTTAGATTGGTTTTGCAAGAGGTGAACCTTTTATAAAACTTTTCCAATAGCACTAGTAACTGTAATTCGTCTATAACAGTTTTGATCATCTTTTGGTTTTCCACCATTTTTATAAATCGGACATCCCATACCACTTTTCAAAGATTTTGGTATACTCAATGATTTGAAAATAAGATTCACTAGCTTTGTCAGTACATACATTACAGGGTCTCCACCATATTTCAAATGTTCAATTGTTATTTTAGATTCATCAGGAGCTTTTCCATTTTTAAAAGATAAAATACAGTTTTTAATATCAACTTCAGTAACCTCAGTAATAGAATTTTTATTTCCCATGAAAGTCTTAGTAAGGCATCCACATCTTCAGTCACTATTGTCAAAAATTTATCATCGAAAGTTTCTATTGAAGATGGTGTAGCTAAGTCTTCAAAATAATCAGCCCAGGCATGAAGAATAGTTTGTGACGTATTACAAAAATTGTTACCAACTTTAAATATTGAAGTAACACCAGTCCTTATATTACGTTGTTTATCTACCAATGTAAAAGAAATTTTTGTCATTACTTTCCTTTAGTTTCATTATTTCAGTATAGGATTTATCTCTTTTAGCAGCAGCTAATCGTCTCTGAGCAGACCTCAATTTTTTCTTATGTTCTCTCATTATCTTATAATTAATACTGTCCCTATTTTCTTTATTACCTTCATTTTACCACTTCCAGTAATAGTACTTTCCTTCTTTCATAAAAGTTGTCATTTCAGGAGTCCAATCCCTCTTTATTTTCCTGTTCTTATTTTTACGTCTAGGGCAAAGATCCATTATATCTGAAAAGTTGCTTACTAATTCTTCAACATTAAGTTCATTATTTAAATCAGAGTCTATAGAAATAATTAAGTCTTCCAAATTTTCACATAGATTTTCCTCATACTTTTGTTTATCAATCTTATCCCAATCAATACGAAAAAGTCTAGCTTGTGATGGATTATCTTCAATATTCTCCAAGCAGCAATTAACCACTAACAAAATCGGATCATGAGTAGACATATTTTGGAATTCACGCTGAAACGTCGTATACTTTTTCAGTAAAGAGGTACTTTGCAGGAAGTAGTCAATTTGTGATTCATCTCTATTATTATAATGATAAAAAGTACTTTTTCTTCTACACATATCTTGTAAATTTAGACCGTTTTCATGTAAAACTTTTAAGAGAGCGATATCATGAGGGATCTTCCTTTCAGCTCTACGTAACGACGCATTCATATCACCACCAATAATTATACTAGCTGTATGTTGATATTTGTCAATAATTTCACTAAGTTCATCTAAAACTGACTTATAATCCTCTAATGAGCCACTTCCACCACGTGTGGGCATATAAACACAAATAAGTATCATTGGTTGCAATGAATTTATTCGGACAGTAATTATTCTATTTTCACCATCAGGAAGAATTTCAATCACAGATTGTAATTCAATGTTAAAGCAAAAAGCTACACCAGCATGCCCTCTCTTTCGTTCTATAGGATCATTTACTATGTCTTCATTAAAACATTTGATAGAGCAAATAAATTCACTCATAAATTCCTCCAATAAATATTTTCCCTTTCATATAACCAATGTTCTTCTACATTTCACAACTTGTTCGATATGCACGAGTATGTAGTGATGTTTCTGACTTCAACGAGCGAAATCTTTGTCTCACTGAAAAACTTCTGCATCAAGGGTTTAGATATCATAAATTGATGTTCTCTAAATTTTATTATAGATACATTGACTTATTAAGAAAATTTGGTTCTACATGCAGGGCTCATATACATCAGGGCATTTCACATTCAAACTTCTATGGCAATATCATTTACAAAGCGCATAAATTCAAAAATTGTCCTTCAAAACTTATTAATCCGTTGAACAAACTTATTCATAAAGGGTATAAATACAGCATTTTTGTTAAGTCGTTACTGCTTGTTTTTTGTTGGCAAAAATATTGATCATCTTCTAAATGCTTTACACAACAATTTTTCATATTGGCAGTATTTTGCATTGTACAATATCATATTCTTCTTAAATAATTGATGACGTTGTTATACCAAATCTATTTAGAAGTATTTCAATTGAAGTTTCATATGTAAGAAGGCTTGATATCATAGTCAACGGAAATTATGTCCTTAGCTTGCTGTCAGTAACTGCCAGCATTTGTCCGGACAGTACCTGTGTGTATTGTCTTCATGTTTTATGTACTTCATTGTAAGGGTACTCGTCTTGTTAAGTTGGACTTTTTTCTAGTTTGATTTTTACTGTGAGTCTTTTTGTGTATTTATTTTTTAGCCATTCACCACACATAGGGGGAAGGTTTGGATCCAAGAAAACGAGTTTAACCCCACCGCAATTTTTGCGCCTGTCCCAAGTCAGGAATATGTTGGTGATTGACTTGTCCGTGTCTTCTTATAAAATTTTAGTTTCTTGATATTTGCGTTATTGATTGTGGTTTGTTACCATTGATTTATCCACTTTTTACTCTTTTGGGACATTTAGGGCTTGCTATATGGTGTGAGGTTCCTCACTGTGTTGAAGACCGTACGGTGACCCCTAGATGCTTTGTTTTGGGTCGTTTTAACCTGGATATGGGATGTTGTCTCCTTGACATTTACCCCCATTTCCTTTCTTTTTCATATTGTAATAAGATAATGTCAGCTCTTTTTGATAGTGTATCTAGATAAAGCTTATTTGAAGTAAAACTTTCAATATTAAAAGGTAAAATATTTAATTCGTTTACATATACTTCACTTGTTATAGTACTCTTTGTTGCATACTCCTTGTCCACAGACTATCTTTGCTATACTTCCAATTTTGTGACATTTGCGGCATTTGTAGATATTCCCCCTTCCCTTGAGACTGTCTCTGAAATCTTGGAGGTAAGTTTTTCATTTGTCGTTTCGCTGGAATTTGATATATCTCCCCCTTGGTATGTTGCCTTTTTCTCTCTCGATCCATTCGTTGTTCTTTCATATTCACTCCCCCTGTAATTGGGTAAATCTAAAAAAGAGCGATCTACATTTAACTGTTTCTGATCAGAGTTTATTACTTGACAATCCTGATTTGATATCTGTACTGATTACACTAATAACACTGCTTGTACCTATTTCATCACCACGAAATTTAAAATCAGTGTGTAAATCATGACTTTCATGCGATTTTAAGCAACTGTTGTCACTGTATTTATGTCCAGAATTTTCATTATTACGTTGATTGTATCTTCTATTAACTCGTTTGTGCTTTCTAAAACCAGTGTTCCTATTATCGATTCGAAGGTCTATCATTTTATCACTCCAGTTACTAATTTTGTTATCTTGTTTCAATATTTCCATTTCGAGATGTCTTACTCGTTGTTCTAATATCATATTTTTCACAAGTTCACTATTGATTGGATAGGTTTGATATGAGAAATTTTCATGTCGTTTTGATTACCCCTAGAATCACTCATATATTGCTTCTGTTTTTGAATTTGAATCTTGTGCAGTATGCATTGTAGAATCAAGAAAAATTTTACAGTATTCCCTTATTTGACTGTTTATGATTTTAAAGTTCACATTGTGGTCTAAAATATTCAATATGTCTCCTAGGGCAGATGTTATAAAGTCTCTAATACATGATTGATTACCATTTAACAAAACTTTTGAAGCTGTGTGATAAAAGTTCAAGACAAACATTTTCAAGTTATCTTTGTAGACGGCCACAGACACAGAAACTATCAAGCCAGTATTCTCCTTTGTATTTGTAATATTGACAGTAAAACAAGAATTCTGTTCTTCATATGCCGCAGCAGAGAAAGTACCAAATTTCCAGGACTATACTCAGGGGTTATTGTGTAAAGTCTATCAGTTGCTTCAATCTTTTTACTAATGGCTTTTCTTTTATTTAGGCTATAGTCAACATTTTTTACAGCTTTGTTACTGTCACTACCAGATGTTTTCTGTTTATTACATACAGATTTACTTGGTGTATATCCTACCTTTTTTGGTTCTAGCACTCACTCTTTCGCTTTTTCTTCTTGCCACCTCAATAATGAACTGAAGTATGTATTCTTGCGTGTGGTGGGTTAAAACCGATTTAAAATAAATACCAGTAGAACAAGGTATAAAAACACGGCATAAAATAAACGTTCGTTTATCAACGACACAGAATAAAAATTTGCAGTACACAGCAAACTTTATAAAAGTTTAAAAGCAGCATAAAATAAATGTTCGTTAAAACGACATAAACTGCAATACACCCGGGTAAGGAATTCACTCTATTGTATATAGATGGAGCAAATCATTAGAGTTATTGTCAATACTCAATATCGATTTTGCAAAAAAGTCAAGATGGCGCTGGTAGGTACGCTAAGTACTCAATGCGTTAAAATGGCTAAAATACACAGTACTGGCTAAAAGTCTAAAAGCATTGGTACATATAAAAAGAATCTCGATTAAAAATCACTATTAAACAGTTAAAAGTGTGTGTGTGTGAGTGAATTAAAACCATAAAACATAATAAATTTGCTGGAGCAAAAATTGCACGTCCGCCATTCTCCACATCCGGGGCTCAATCTCGTGTCCGGGGCTCAATCAAAAGCACTAGTGTCTTAAGCTAGTGGACGATAGCAACATATAGAAAAACACAGGTCGATTGTAAGAAAACTTTGCATTATGAAATAGTGAGATGAGGGCACTTTAAACAGGTTGTCAGAACTTCATTTCCAAATTACAAAAATAAATACCGAAAGTTGAAAGTATGATATTATATCCATATGAGAAATTCTCCCACGAACAAGTACACCATAACAGAAATATACAGAGAGTATACATCTCTCGCACTGGAGATTCTTTTTACGGACTCCACACTGCAAGAACAGGTTCACATTAGTCAGTTACGTTTTTCAGCAAATAGGTTTTGACAGTTAGATTTGGTAAGTATAAGTTTTCGATGTATATGCCGAGGCAATATGCCAGATTAAAAAGAATGAATTTGAAGTTGAGATCACACGTCAGAAAAAGGCAATATGCCAGATTAAAAAGAATTAATTTGAAATTAAGATCACAAGTCAGAACACAGGGATAATGATTTTATGAGTTCGATTGACCAATTATTCCTCTTGCTTTTGAATTTTATAAAAGCCCTGACCTTTGAACCAAGTTATATCTCATTTTATTTGTACGAAAATCTCTTTTTTTCTTTTCACTATATGATTTGGTATTTGTAATGGTGCATTACATGATACCGCGCAACATTTTTCGCAAAATTCTCTTGGGACTTAACTCGAAAACTACTATGCTATGAACCAAGAAGAAAACTTGGAATGTGTTTATAAACAGGCAGCCCACATAACAATTTCAAAGACATTTTGTGATTTTGTTAACTGGGATAGTATAACTTCATTTGTTCAAGGAGAATAAGTCCATGACTACCTGGAACTCTGAACCCAAACTCAGACTTGGCCAGAGTTTTGTGTTACATGATCTACCAAGTTAGAAGACGGTGTGCAATAATGTTCACAAGTTATTGGACAGAAACCCATTTTTTTTAGTTTGATGGTATTCTAAACGGAACGTTTCTATCTAAAATTTCAAAAAAAATAACTAGTTTTAGAGAATTTGAGTTTGGTTTTAGAGAATTTGAGTTGATTTTGAATTAATTTTTTCTATTCAAATATCCGGAAGACAGGAAAATACAAGCATATGAAAGAGTTAAGAGGGAATAAATAGTCTATAAAGTAAAATTCTCTACACATTTTAATTTGTAAAATAATTGTTTTTCGCGTATCCTTACCCAGTGAATAGGATCGGGAGGGGATGGTGGCTTTCCATGAAGGGGTCTCAATTGATTAGCGTTGAAGAGAATAACAAATACTAAAGTTGCAGTTAATCTGAAGTTTTTAGATGGCCGTTTTAACAAACCCAGTGCCCTTTCAGTGCAGAAAATAAATATCGAACAAACAAAATAAGAGTTGAAATGGAACATATGACATAAACAGTCTTAAATCAAAGCCTATGTCTCAGCTGAGGAAAAGGCTTTTCACGTTGGAAACAATCCCCAGAATTCATTATCACTGAAAGTAAAAAAAAGAAGGATTGCTACTTAGAATACAAATAATAACAACATATTATAAATAGATTCTGGAAATCTAGTGATTTTCAATGAAGGTGAAAATAATTACCGCAGATTAGTTGCCTTTGAATTCCACATATAACAAGTTGCGAAAGTTTCGAGAATTACGTATCAAATAGGAATCATTTTTTTTTCAATCCCTAGTATTCATATTAATAGGTATGAATACTCGCAGGTCACGTGGCCGAAGAATTAATTATAATATAAAAAGCAAACGTAAGAACCTCATAAATGTTCTTGGGGGCTGGACAGTGTGGGCATTCTGGGACAGATTTCCTGCCCCGGTCAATTCACACTGAACAATCCCCCATCTCTTAACCTGACTGACCCCTTTTTGATTACACTAATTTATTGATACTTGGTATAAAATTTCCCCTTATAATTACTTTATTTTATTCCAAAATTTAGACTATATTTTGAGGCTTCGATTCGAGAAGAAGGCGTTCCCTACTCTCAGCAGTCAGTACTTTTGGCATATACTATTATTCTACAAATATTTTCTCACAGTACATCCATATCGCTTAACCTAAATCTCAAATACAAGCATTAAAACTCACAACTCAGGATAAAAATATATACACATATAGCAACACTTTCTTAAACAGAAAAATGTCATTTTTGGAAAGTCGGCGGCAAAACTCTATATACATACATACATACTCATAAATGTTAAAGATCTATAAGCTGTTTTCAAAAACAATGGGCGGCATGGTTTGTTCACTAAACTTTGTTCTATTCCTGTCACACATCTTTATAAAATTTCTCTTGAATGTGATGCAATGTCTGTTAATAGTCCGCTCTATGAATGTTCAAAAATTATCAACGCTTTTTGCTTTCATCGACTTTATCCTACAATTGAAAAACCCAATGAACATTCAAACAATTTTTGAAAATTAAATATGTTAATAAAGGTATCGATTTGATTGATATTGCGGTCATTTTTCAGGACCCGGACGTTCAAAACCTTGTTCCAGTTCATTTTGATGATCAGGACATGCCTGTCATCTCTTTTATTTATAAGAAACCTACTAGAAGTATTTTTTAATTACTCTTCTATTACCTGTGATGCTAAATTCGAGAAGAACTACTAGCAGCTGTGACTGTTCAACTTCGCCTTATCGCTATGACCCTTGTGGACATATATTAACGGAGGACTTAAGCATTAGTGTAGATAAAGAAGCTAGACGATTCTTTAGAAAAGGGCCTAAATATCGCCCACCTTCGAAAATAAACTGGCAAGCTTGTTTAGACATTATTAAAGACTCCGTAACCAACTATTGTATAGTGGTGCAAAAGAGAACGTGCAGATCAACATGCTCTTAATATGTTTAAAGATAAAATCATTAGTAAAGTCACCAACACAATTAATTTCTATAAATAAATTATTATGAGTCACCTCCTAAGCTGTCTGTTAACAGGTGAGAAATATGTGTTTGCAACTGTCGACAAAGCTTCAACAACGTTGACATCATCTGAAAAAAAATTTATATCGATGTCCTAAAAAAACGAATTGGCCAAGTCTAGCACTTTTAAACGTACAAATTGTGACGAGAAAACGCTCACCAAAAAGCATTACAAGGATACAGAAACGCTCGAAGTTCCACCTAAAGAAAACAGCCTACCTACTATGTACTGGATTCCTAAACTTCACAAAAATCCCTACAAACATCGTTTTATTTCGGCTTCGAGTAATTGACCAGTGCACTCACTTGTATAAAGGATTAGTTATAAACTATTGTGAAAAAAAACATATCAAAACTCTGGTGTAAATTACATTTGGAGTGTAAAAATTCTATTGGAGTTTTAGATAAATTAAAATCTATAGATAGACCAGTTTCATCTATTGGCAGTTATAATTTTTCTACACTTTATACAACCCTCCCACACAATTTGATTAAATCCACATTGGTCAACTTATGAAATGGTCCTCTTCAGTTTATTTGCTGTAACAAAAAGCGAGGATTCTTCTCCAATATTACATACAACAATTATTGCTCCTGGACATGTGATGATATGATTTAGGCACTGAATCTCTTGCTAGACAACATAATTTATATGTTCGTTTTGGCATCATTGTTTATCATCAGGTCATTAGAATCCCCATGGGTACTAATTGTGCACCTCTCATTGCAGATCTTTTTCTGTTCTGTTGCGAATGGGACTTTATGAAAAAAGCTACAAAACGGAACTGTACCAAACAATGAAAAACTTATTTCTATTTTCAATTATATTAGCATGTACATTGACAATATCCTTACTATTGACAATAACCAGTTTTTAGCTTATATCGATATCATTTACGGCGAGGTTCCCCTAGCTCAATCGTACGGGGTGTATATATCTCAACGATTCGCTCGCATTTGTTCTACCCTTGATGATTTTAATGAGCGTAACCTTACTCTCACATCCAAACTTTTACAACATGGTTACAGATTTCATAAATTATTAAATACTTTTAAGGATATGAACATTTGATATCTAGATATGACGTGACTCGGAAACAGCTAATTACAAGGGGCATTTCTCATCCTCGATTTTATGGAAATGTTATTAAAAAATGTCAAAAATGATAACTAATCCAGAAAAACTGGAACGTAACTTTTTTTCTTTACGTTATAGTATATATCGACGAGATATTCTAAACAAATCCGTTAAACTGACTTTGGATTCCAGTGACCTGAAGACTTTACATATATACTGGCCTCTCACTAATACTGCCGATGTCTACTGAAAAACATGACGACTCTTTAACAAACCCTTCGGGGGAGGGGGGTGGTTGAGTTTGATTTTTCTTTCGTAGTGCGACAGTGTTTTACCAGCAGACTAGGTTCCTTGAGGTAGGCGGCAGTTTAGCGGCGAGCACTCTTTGGCCCATCTTTCTAAATTACGTTTTGTCATGTCTTTTTCTTTTCCAAGATAGTGGTCATTGAATTAGTAGTCTACCTGTATAGGATTTTATTCGCATGTTTATTATGCTATAGGAAAACGGGATAGAGAAAGGGGAGGTTTGACCCTACCCTTGGCTTTTACTAGTGCCGGTACCAAGTCCGGCTATCCCGAGTTCCTATCGTTATTTATGTTTGTCTCTTGTTTTCATTATTGTTTTTCTGGTGCAGTTCGCTTGTAATTTGTCATGTGATTGTAGTTCCCGGCCATTGTAGGTGTTTACTGTTGTCATGTTTTTGTAATTACTGAAATTAAATACGATTGCTAGTCTTTAGCATTTCCAATAAGTGTACCAAAGTGGAATCCATTGCACCTATTCAACAGTATTCTAAAAACTTCTAAGAATACAAAATATATGCGGGGTTCAACACACTTAATGAAAGCCTATTTTGTGTTTTTCTTCATTGGGTTTATGCCCCAGTAGTCATTTTAAAAATCCTATATCTTCAGCAAGTAAAAAGAAATATCATGGTACAGCTTCCAACCTAATATACTCTCAGCATATTTTTATGTAAGGACCAATTTTGATATAATGAAACATTTGGCTCAGGAAAACTTGAACAATACTACTAATACACTTTTCACTATATAAGATCATCAATTACTTTATCTATATAAGATAAGATTTTCATCACAGTTTATCTCATGATGAAAGTGATACTCCCAAAAGATCAATATAATTCAGATTCCCTGCGAGAAGTCGATTTTGTTACGAGACCTGCTGATTTCCTCATTTATTGGATATTGCAAACTGACTGAACGTTCATATAACAAACTAAAATTACAATGTAGTCAACGCATGTCTGAATCAAATTTAGATATGTTGAAATGCAGTGAAATAGGCCGACAGTGGAAGATATCGTGATATGCGTGTGAGCAACAAATCGTCTAGTCTTTTTAAGATCAAATAAAAAATTAAATTTAAGATCAATAAACGTTTGCTTTGTGTTTTGCTCTGTATTTGTATTATAATGTTACCTGTTGAAATAAAATTTGTACCTTTGCCAAGAACATAAATTTACATAACTAAAACTGGTAAAAGATAATGCAGCGTTAGAAATAAGTGTATTACACTTAAAAAATTTGGGAACCAAAAACTATTTTGACAATTACCCTCCAGATCATATTAAAGTCTTACTGACAGTTGAAATGAGGAAGAACTTGATTGACAGATTGTTGCAAAACTAAAGTGCGAAGTTAAATTGAACAAAAAGGGAAACTAATTCAACAACGAAAATTCGGGGTTAAGGTGAACCAAAAGTGAAACCAGGTAAAAAAACGATCAAGATAAACTAACATATTTGTAATCATAATAATCACATTTTACCATAATAAGGGATATATGTGAACTCCATTTTGTTGGATAAGTTTCAAAATATCACAGAGATGAAACCGTCGGACATATACTACAGTCAGGACTCTATAAAGGATAGATTTGAATGCGGGAGAACTATCTATTCGACCTATAGGGTTTGTGTGCAACATCCGTACGTCATTCACAAAATACCAAGAATGAGAGTCTTTAAGAAAGATGGAAAGTGGTTTACGAAAGACAATCGCAGACTCTGGGTTTTTAAAGAACTTGAATCTAATGGACATATAAAGGATATACCCGTTAATACTGTAAGTGGAGCTGACATGGACAGAAAATTTACAACACAAAATGGCGGTACAAGTGTATCAATCAGAACGACGGATTCATACTTGTTTGAGTAAATTTGAGTCAATTCATGTAAATGGGTTTTGAAACTTTGAAACTGGTTGTTTTTATCTTAATATAAGGAAAATGTTTTTCCTTTTAGTAAAATTTATATTTGAAGCGATAGCTGTATATCTTTAGTGAATTTTGTGAAGATGTCCAGATAGACAGGTGCAAAACAAGGCAGCACAATGAAGATTGAACAGAATCAGAATATTTTTATTACCAAATTAGGGCCCAGGAGGGCATGATACATCAAACATTTATGATTGGTACAAGTACAATATTACAGAAAACAGTATAGACAATAAATAACAATTAATAATAACAATAACAATAAATAAAAACATATATATGCACGTCTACCGCAGATGCACTTCATACTATGAAAAATTTAGTAATATTAAGCAAACCCGGTGCATTTGGATAAAAAAACACATTAACATACAGAACAGAATGCAACAGGCTCCATGAGACGATGCACAGAGGGGATTTTTCCACCGTGCCTGAACATACTTGTTTAAGCCCCAATTACTTCATTATTATCTCAAGATTTTATTAACTTCTGATCAGTATGAATAATACCCAATGAAGGATTTTGGAGACGGGATAAACGGTTCTCTAAAGAAATCAAAACAAATGACATTAAAAGAACAATGCAAGATTTCCTCTTATACAATTAGTTCATACTAAAACGATATTGGGCAAATGCATACGTATATCAATATCAAAATGCACTTTAACGCTGAACATGATCTTTGTATGCTAATTTTGTATAATTCTGGTACTGGCAACAGTGGCGGATATAGGGGGTCGGATGGCCCGGGTCCCCATTAGGTCGAAAAATTCCTAGGGTTTTTTTTTTTAAAGAATGGGTTTCGGGCACCCCTTTGAAAAAATTATGGGTCGCCATAGAATAAATAAAATAATGGAACAAATTACACATGACCATTTAATCGTATATGTTAATATAATAACCCCCAAAAATGAATTAAATGTTTTTAACTGTTACAATTACAAAAAGTATTATATTGTTATTATCGTTTTTATTCCTGCTCTAATTTTCTTCACTCAATATTGTTTTTTTTATTCAATATTATATCTTTATCTCATGTCAACTGATTTTCGGAAGTTCCTTTTATGACAATTACAATAACATAACATCAATGTGTCTTCAGTGTGTAAGAATAAACAGCTTTTCTTGTTTATTGTTTAATACATTATAAAACTATGGGATCGAACTAGATGTGTTCAAAACAATCAACCTGTCAGTCAAGCAAAGGAACACCCCTTTTATTGTTGTTCTTCATCTCGAAGTCACCATGAGGCCTTCAAGCACCGGTTTGAGCGAAATTCATTGCTAGATGTCGAGTAAATCTACATCCATGTTATCTTTTCTTGCCATGGATGTGGGATTGTCAACAAACATTTATTCAACTGGCAAAGTGTTCTTACAACCACTGTCATCCGTTGCACAAAAAAAACACCAATGTCCCTAGCTGGTGCATAATTATAACACATAGAAAAAAACACCGGTGTCCCTAGCTGGTGAATGATTATAACACAGAGAAAAAAACACCGGTGTCCCTAGCTGGTGAATAATTATAATACATAGAAAAAAGAAAAAAACACCAGTGTCCCTAGCTGGTGAATAATTATAACACATAGAAAAAAACACCAGTGTCCCTAGCTGGTGAATAATTATAACACATAGGAAAAAAACACCAGTGTCCCTAGCTGGTAAATAATTATAACACATAGAAAAAAACACCAGTGCCCCTAGCTGGTGAATAATTATAACACATAGAAAAAAACACCAGTGTCCCTAGCTGGTGAATAATTATAACACATGAAAAAACATGGCACTCATTAAGTCGATTGTAAGAAAACTTGGCATTATAAATAAGTGAGATTTGAGCAATACAAACAGGTGGTCAGAATCACATTTTGAAATTACAAAAAATAAAATGCGTATGTGTCATTTGTATATTCTTTGTCTTAAAATATATTGTTCAACAGAAAAATGGCAGAAATTCGTTATTGTTACTAAGACACTATCTCTTGCTGGGATGTTTGTGTAAATATTACTGAGCTTACATTTCATTACGTATAGATTTAAAAAGCTAAAGGTGGGAAATAAGTTTCAAAAGATAAAGAAAATAAAGTAAATCTGATACATACAATAGGCCATAATATAGAGGTTTAAAAAAATCATATCTTCAAAAGTATCACAATGAAGATTCAAAAACACAAAAGATTCCCGTGCAGGACTAAGGTTATTTCAGTTGAATTCAAATTGTAGTGTTTCACTCAGTTTTGGACTCTGCGTTTCCTTGATGATTGTAATTCGCAACACATCCATGTCAACTATTTTCAACTTAACTGATAACTTCCTTGACTTCAAACTGGCATTTAGTATTTTACGATGATTGACTTGAAATCTGGATACCAACAAGTCGAAACTTCGAAAGAATAGAATGAGAGGACAGTCTTTTCTGTTTAACAACAACGTTTTTATTGGCATAACCGATCAGCAATACTATTTTTGATGCCAAATTCTAATGCAGTTAGCCGTTGACGATAACAGACTGTATCCATGATCTCCATATGGATATATTCCTCCAGTCGTCTGATACAAGACTGTCCCCATCGTCTCCACATGGAGATTTTCAGCCATTTTT
>MJUU01045917.1:36124-48445 GCA_002080025.1 Modiolus philippinarum
TTTGTAATCAGGACCATAAGAGCTACCTGGAAACCGAATTTGGTGGAAATCCGATAACTTTGAGAAATTTGCATATTTAGGGGTCAAAAACGCGTAACCGGGGTCGCGACCTAAAAAAAAAAATTTGCGTGATTAATCATGCTGAGGATGAATCGAACATTTTCCCTTATTCAAAATTTTGATATCGGTTACGGTTTCTGAGGAGATCTGCTAACAAGATAAATCGTATCCGGGGAGATAACTCTGTTACTAAAAATAGACCGATATGCTTGACTGAGTTTTGATGTCCCGCAGTAATGTCGATTCATCACACCAAGAGTCGAAATGATATGTCGCGTAGTTTTTTACAGCAGTGCGACGGAAGAAAAAGAATAAAAAAAAATAATAATAATCCGAAGAATAACAATAAGGTCTTTCACTGTGGTGAAAGACCTTAATTAAAGTGCAATCAATGATCTAAATAACAACAAAGCAGCTGATGAATTTGGGCTTACTGCTGAGCATACCAAGTTTGCTAAGAAAGCATTGATTCCATCGTTAAATATTCTTCTAAATGCTATCATTGAATTTGAGTATGTGCCAGATCAGTTGAAAAGGGGGCTCGATGGGGGTACCTTTCCCGAAATCCCGTCTATTTTTCTCCATTTTCCCCTTTCCCGGGCGGGAAAATATTTTACAAAGACTCTTAAAGAACAGGCTTTTTCCCGTTTCACGGGCTCAATTTTTGATGGTGTCCGCTTCACGCTCGACATCCTTTCCCGTTTTCACATGCACTTTTTTTGCCACGATCCCGTTTCCCGCTTGCTTAAAAAGGCAAATCCCGCTTCCCGCTTATACCCCATCGAGACCCACTTTAAAGGAGGCATTATCCCTACTATTTTAAAACGTGGCAAAGATAAATCACAATATCAAAGCTATAGAGGCATAACAGTTTCATCTGTATTAGGCAAAATCTTGGAACTTATAGGCAATCGTATAGATACCTCTCTGTCGAATCATCAATCAGAGCTTCAGTTTGGATTTACTACTGGATTATTAGATACGATAACGTAACCCTCAGTCCACTACGTTCCCTAACGGGAACGTAGTGGACTGAGGGTTACGTTATCGTATCTACTGAATTATCACCTACAATGGCAGCGCTTATAATTTCAGAAGTTGAAATTGAAAGTTCAGAAAGAGGTGAATCCCTATTCATCGCACTTTTAGCCTCACAACGTGCATTTGATGTAGTCAACCATGACTCGTTGAAACGTAAATTATTTTTAAATGGTATCAGTGGTAAATTTGGAAGTTAATCAATAATTGGCATAACAACTTGTCTGCTAAAGTTAAGTGGAAAGGAATAACTGGTGATAGTTTTCCTATACTACAGGGAGTCCGCCAGGGAGGAATCCTTTCAACTGGGTTTTATAAGTCATACATAAATGACCTATTGCTTTCTTTAGAAAATCAACAGTTAGGTTATTTCATTGGTACAACAGTTATGTAGGCTGCCCTGCTGTAGCTGATGACGTTGCGTTACTAGCCAAGTTCAAAGAGGAATTACAATTTATGCTTGATTTAGTCTACATATTTTCAAGTCGGGAAAGATATATAATACACCCTCAAAAAAGTATTGTTATTCCAAAAACAAGGAGCTCTATGACCGAAAATAAATGGCATCTTGGTCCGAATGATATATTGATCAGCGATAAAGGAACCCACCTTGGTATTATACGAGCAGCTAAAAACGAGCTGTCATGTAATGTAACAGAGCGTATCTCCTGTGCAAGAAAAACTCTGTATAGCTTGATGGGTACAGGTCTACATGGTACAAATGGGCTCCCTCCAATACAGTGCTTATCTTTGTACACAACATATGTGCTTCCTCGTCTGTTATATGGCTTAGAAGTATTTGTTCCAAGACAGTGTGACTTAAATCTGTTGGAAAACTTCCATGTTAAAATGTTGAGATCAACTCAAGCTTTACCACCAAGATCAGCTAAGAGTATAACTCGCCTATTAATAGGAATCAGACCAATTGTTGCTGAGCTCCGTTTATGTCAACTATCTCTGCTAGGTTGTATTTCAAGAAGTCAAAATTTAACTCTTAAAAGTATTATGGTCCGTAAAATGTTGACCAAACTAGAAAATTCGAAAAGTTGGTTTATTTATATACAGAATATTCTCGAACAATATAAGCTTCCAAATTTAGAACTTTTGATGGAACAAATTCCAGCAAAACTAATGTGGAAAACTCAAGTAAAGAAAGCAGTTGATAATTATTGGTCTAAACAGTTGATAGATGATTTTTCTTTTAAAAGTTCATTAATCTACTGCAATTTCATTGAGCATAAAATTGGAACTCCCCATGGAATATGGTAAAGAGTTAATATGAATAGAAAAGATATCAGAAGGGCTTCTTTCAAGTGTAGAATGCTTATCGGTACATATATACTACAGACAGATTTACAAAAATTTAATGGTAATGATGTCGAACCAACTTGTCCGTTGTGTCGTTTAGAAAATGAAGATGTCATCCACTTTCTCTTGAAATGCAACTCTCTTCTTCAGTATAGAACCCAATGTTTAAATAACTTAAAATTTCTTTTAGGTAACGGCTTTAGTCAAAATCTTTGGGAACCTCTACAATCTGAACCTATTTTGCTAACTTATCTCATGCTGGATGCATCGTATCTGGTACAGAAAAACCTTTTACTAGATGATACTGCTTTTTTAGAGTCAATTAATTGAAACTATAACAAGGAAGTTGTGTTTTAATTTACATTGTGGTAGAACATTTTTAATTAATTCGTGTAAATAAATGGTCAGGTGTGGGAAATTGCTCAAATACTCTGTATATATTTTAGATTTTAGCAGATTTTATTTTAACTTTTATGTGAACATTTTAAATTTTCAATCAACTTGATTGAAAAGAGTGCTCCAATTATTTGGAGGATTCTACACACAAGAAGAAGAATGGACAAAAATATAATGCTCTTAAATGGATAAAACCCGAGGATTCCGAAATTCTGACAGAAATCCCAAAACAAAATAAGGAGCGAACCTCCTTAAATAGTTTCAAATTCCTGTTTGATAACTGAGTGATTATTTTGAGTGTAACGGTGAGCCTGGCCTTGATTTCAAAGAGACAGATTTATCTGCTCCTTAATTATTGTTTTTACATTTTATATAATTTCTGAAGTAGTGTGGACTTTAAATATATTTATTTTTATAACTTTGAATTGAATTATGTTCAGTTTAAATATTTCGTATAGACTTTCAAGAAATATTCAAAAATTGACAATTAATTTGAAAGTTTAAATTTACAAATATTACCTTTTGTAGTCAGCAATGGAAATTGTATATTATTTAAGGCGTACAATGATGCTACGCTTTTACAGAAAAGCCATTTTTGCTTCTTATTCTTCTTCATAGAAGTCATGAAGCCTTGTTTTTACCGCAATTTAATTTGGTTTTTGAATGTCTGTATGATTTAGATTTGCAGTTGGTTTTCATAAACCCAAGCAAATTTCTAAATTTCAAAGTTTTTCTTTTTTGCATAAGACTCCGAACGCTCTCCATTGTAAATAGTGATATATACATTAAAGTATTTGAACTTTTTAGAATTGTTTAATTTACCTAACAAAAATGAAATGTCTGGAGACTCAGGTCCCAGTGTTCGAACTCAGATATTCTAACCAGGAGTTGCACGACATGTCATATTCAGCTCTCACACGTTTATACAGAGGAAACATACCAGTCGTACAACCCCTCCGGTTACATGAGAAATTGAATTGAAAATTCAAAAATCTTAATTTTTCAGATTTTTTTTTAACACGATCAAACTTTGACGAATCAATATGGATAAGTATTAAGTTAAGTAGTAGAGATAAATTAATCGTCGGATGTATATAAAAGTCCAATTAGAAGAATAAGAAGTAATAACAAACCAAGTATGTTGGATCTGGTATTGACAAATGAGGATAGTATGATAAACGAGATAGCATATTCTAGCCCCCTAGGTAATAGTGACCGATTGTAGTCTTGAATTTGTGTACAGATGTTACTATGAACTAAGAGAAAGTAAATCTGAGAGATGGAACTATTTCAAGGGTGATTATGAGAATATGGCAAAGGAGCTAAATATTGACTGGGACTCGTTACTTAAGGGAAAAGATATAAAACAACAGCTCCATCTGGTCATGGACAAGATAAATAATGCTAAGAGAGAAATACATCCCGAGAGTAAACGTAAAAGCCAAACACCAAGCCAAAAAACACCAATATCTACCATTAGATGATAAGACGGTTAGAAAGATCAAGAAGAAACACAGATGTTGGCAAAGATGTATGGAGACACGGGACGGGAAAAAATATCAGGAATACGTCAAAATAAGAAATCAAGTGAAAGGCCTGGTTAGGAAGGCTAAAGCAAATATGGAGAAAGAGATAGCAAAAAACGCAACAGATAACCCTAAAAAATTTTGGCAATACGCCAACTCAAAAAGGAAGACGAAAACCGGAATAGAATATTTAAAATTCAAAAATGAGGAAGGAGATATGACAAAAACAGCTACAGATAAGGAAGTATTGGCAATTTTTTCAGTAGTGTGTTCACGCAAGAACCTGATGGAGACGTACCGAGTTTAGATCCAGTAAATATAGAGTTTGAATGTGAGGGGAAAACATTTCAAGAAAAGGAAGTACAAAAACTATTACATAACTTAAATGCCAACAAATCCCCGGGACCGGATGGCCTACATCCAAAATTACTAAAAGAACTAAGTGCAGCCCTGACTAGGCCCCTAACAATTATTTACAACACATCAATGAGTAAAGGAATAGTACCAGCTAAATGGAAAGAAGGTAACATAACAGCTATATACAAAAGGGGGATAAATCAGAACCAGGAAATTATAGACCAGTAAGTTTAACAAGTGTGGTCTGCAAACTAATGGAAAAACTAGTCAGAGAAATCATCGTCAACCATATGCTAAAAAATACTAGTAAACTCTTCAGTAATAAGCAATTTGAGTTTAAGAGTCATGGATGAATGGACAGAAATATTGGATCAGGGAGGCAAAATNATTGACAAAACCGTTATAGACTGGGTAGAGAGCTTCCTGAAGGACAGAACACAAAAAGTAATAGTAAATGGGTCAGAATCAGAGAACCAACAAGTGACTAGTGGCATACCACAGGGGAGTGTACTGTGACCCATATTATTTGTAACATACATCAATGATATGCCCGATTGCATAAATTCAACTGCATATTTATTTGCTGACGATACTAAGTTATATAGGGAAATCAAGGACAAGAAAGATGAGGAGATATTACAGAGAGATTTAGATGGATTATAAAACTGGTCAAACAAATGGTTACTTAAATTCCACCCGAACAAATGTAAAGTGCTATCTGTATTAAATAGACATGAAAATGAAGAGAAAAATTATCATTTATACGATGACAATGGCGATGATATTAAAATAGAGAAATCAACAGATGAAAAAGACATAGGGGTACTGGTGGACGAGAACATATCATTTAGCAGCCACATAAATAGCCAAATAAATAAGGCAAATAGTATAATGGGGCTAATCAGAAGAACTTATACACATTTGGATGAACAAAGCTTTAAATATCTTTTCCAAGCTCTTGTTAGACCACACGTAGAGTTTGCGGCTGCAGTCTGGACCCCGTATAGATTAGGCGATGTTGAAAAAATAGAAAATGTACAAAGACGAGCCACCAAACAAATCCCAACACTGAAAAATATGAATTACAAACAAAGGCTAGAGAAGTTGAAAATGCCAACGCTAAAATATAGAAGTGCCAGAGGGGACATGATTGAGTATTCAAGATTTTAAATGAGATATATGATAATCAAGCAACATGTGGAATGTTTAAAATGAACACATAGTCCAGCACAAGAGGCCATTCAAAGAAGATAACAAAACAATCATGCAAGTTAAATGTCAGGAAGAACTCCTTTACAAACAGGGTAGTGGAATGGCCTGCCAGAAGAAGTAGTAACAGCTAAAACGGTCAAGGAATTCGAAATAGGTTTAGACAACCACTGGAAACATCAAGTAGCAATGTATGATTTTACGATGGACATAAGTATAAGATCAAACATCGGATGTCACATAAAGTCGCGTACGAATATGACAGATGAATCATTAGAGGCGGACAAAGTGGCAGATAGCCAGCGTCCACAGTAGATCCTATGGTATGAAATGACTAAATACCGAAGTTACTGTGAATTTAAATTCTGCATATGCGCATTTCGACAACTTATGTCTCTTCAGTGCAGATAAAATCTAAACGTTTGGAAGACCATAAACTCAAAGATGGTATCCTATGGTATTAAAGAAACGTTGTCTAAAAACTTGTCGGTCTGACAAGTATTTGGAGAGATATATTTCCGTTTGAAGTACAAAGAAATGCACGTTCAGATATTATCCCACGGATCCTTGTTCTTCTAAAATTCAAGTTGCGTCCAAGTCAAACGCCATTACAACAGTCACATATAAAGGTTATAAAGTTAACAAAAGATACTGGTAGTGATACTAATGATACATTCTTATCTGGTAGTAAAACTGTAGTCTCTAAACCCTCAACATATATAGGGAAAACACCTGTTGATGAATGTAAGCATGATAGTGACAGTCAAAATATAAACAACTCTTCTCTTCAGTCTAGTCATGATTTGTCTGCTTGTATAAGGTCCAACTCCGAAATTGAAGAATTAAATCCTGCATTGAAACAAAACTCAATGAGTAGAATTGTTGATAGTGATGAATATGAAAAATTACGTAAAAACTGTAAAACATCTGAAGCTAAATTGAATAAAGCGGAATGCGAATTAGAACAAACTAGAAAACAATTGGCAACTGCATATGCTTATATAGTAAAATTGGAAAATAGGTGTAAAGAACAGGAGGACACAAATAGAATTTTAAAAAGTAAAATTCTTATTCTAGAGGATGAGAAGTTAACTAGTAAATCACATAAAACTTCAACACCAGTAGGGCGTGAACAGTCTGAAACATCAACAGATAGTACTAGGGTTCAAATATTATTTCAAGAGCAAAGAATACGTCAACTCGGGTTGGAAAATATTAGAAATATATGCCGTATGGATACATTTGAACAGTTTATGTCAATTAGGCAAAATGAACATTCAAAACGTAATAACAAACCACAAACTCATAAGTATCAGAAATCAAAAAGCCATCAACCTGTACAGTCTCAACGTATACCACATTCTCATTGGGATTTCACTCAACCTCCTCTTACATTACATACAACGAATACAAATTTATCAACATTGAATAATGAACATTTGCCATTTAACCTACAGAATATTCAAACACAAATACCGTCAGAATTGGTAGAGGAAAAATTGAATGTTAGCAATGAAAATTTGGATGATAGCAATCAACCTGAAAACACCTATACGAAAATGTTCATATTGAATATGATGATGAGAAAATTAAAACAAATCAGAACTCGAATAGTTGTATCCAATAGAGATGCCGAAATTAAGGCTGCACATACATGTACTACAAATAGCAGTAAGAAAGTAACTACAAATCAGCATTTTTTATACAAGGGTATACCCCAGATCAAACCAGCATGGACTCCGTCAGTTTCAGTACCTGTAATGCCGATGATAACTCGACACAGGGTGATACCTTCGTATCATGTCATGCCACCACCAAATGTGACTCCATTTCAATATTGTCCTATAACGTGGAGGGCTTTAGGTCCAGCAAACCGTACATGAATAAGCTTGAAAAAGATGTTGATATATTTGTTTTACAAGAACACTGGCTATATGGTTTGAGCGTCTTGATATACAACAGTTTCTGCCTGAGTTTAAGTGCTTTGTCCGTTGCGTAGATGACTTAGATCCAATCTCCCCTCTACAGCGTCCCAGAGGTATGGGTGGAATAGCTATCTGCTATAGAAATCAACTTAGTAAAAATATAGAAGAAAAACAGGATGGGTCAACACGGATTGCAACTATTAAGATAAATACTATACTTAGACCAATTATTTTGATTGGGGCTTATTTGCCATGTAGAGGAAATACTTTGGCTGGTCAGGAGTATGCCGAATCTCTTGACATTATATCAGAAATAATACAAAAATATAAACAATCACGTGACATATTGGTAGCTGGTGATCTAAACGCCTCTTTTATGAGAGATGAACCTACTACTAGAGACAAATTATTATTAATGTTTATGGAAAATGAAAATATGGTTAAAGCAGCTGGTCAGAATAATCTCCATACTTATTATCATCCGAGTGGAAAAAGTAAAACGCAGATAGATTACATAATACAAAGTGACATTTCTATTATCAATGATTATGCAACTTTAGAAAGGGAGCCATTAAATACATCTCAACATGATCCAGTTAAATGTCAAATACATGTACAACTTGATGTAATAAAATCTGGGAAATCTGATGGTGGTGTAATGCCAAAAGTAAACTGGAACAAAGTAGATAAAAGTAAATATCAGTATTTAGTTTCTGAAAGCATCCAAAAACTCGAAGTCAACAATGGACAATCAGTTAACTTTTGTATTTTACAACTTTGTGACATTTTGTCTACAGCAGCCAATAATTGTCATCCCGCCGTAAAGTAAAAAGGAGGCAAAAAAGAACCTGGTCACCAGATATTAATAGGCATGTAAAGACAGTAAATTTCAATTTCGAGTATGGAAAGAACATGGTAGACCTGTTGAACCAGAAAATATATTTTTTATTCGTATGAAAAATGCCAAAAAGAATTTGCGAAAAAGTCAGCGACAGCTAGAGGCTAATCAAAGGAGACTGAAGTATGAAAATATCATGAAGGCCCACGAAGGAGACAACTCTTCCTTTTATAGATTAATAAAAGAACAAAGAAAAGATGGTACTACTACTACCACGCGTCACTGTTGATGGACAAACATTAACTACAAGTATCGATATGAGACAGGGGTGGGCGGACTATTTTGAATCTTTGGCAAATCCAGAAAAATCAGCTGTTATGGATGATGTATATGACAGACAGGTTGAATTGGGTCGTATTTTTATACAAGACATTTGTACAGAAAAGTCTGATTCTGAACTAACATTTACTGAATCTGAAGTGAAAGGGTTTGTTATGTCTCTTAAAAATAGGAAGGCACCAGATTGTACCAGAATTATGAGTGACGCATCAAGTATGGTGGAGATCAACTTTTGTCTAAACTTACCAGTATAATAAACCGTATTTTAGTAAATGTTATTGCCTGAACAATTTCGAATAGGAATCATCACACCTGTCTTCAAGAATAAAGGGAAATCACTTGCTGACCCGAATGGTTATAGGAGAATAACAGTTGCTAGTATACCTGGAAAATTGACGGAAAAACTGCATTTAAAGACATCAAGTGAACGAATTACATCAATACAAAGTCCATTACAGTGTGGGTTTGCGGCTGGAGTCTCTAAGTCAAATGCAGCATTAATAGTCACTGAACTATGTTCGGAAACCAGAGATAACCATATTCCAGTATATTTTTGATTTTTAGATGCAGCCAAGGCATTCGATAAAGTATGGCACAGCTCAATGTTGAGAAAAGTATATCTTGTAGGAATTACAGGAAAACAGTGGCTTATTTTGAATGAATGGTATACTGACTTAGTATCACACGTCAAATGGGAAAATGAATTGTCTTTGCCTTTTAAAGAAAGTCAAGGTGTACGTCAAGGAGGTATATGGTCTCCAACTGCATATAAGACATTTGTTGACCCGTTATTGAATCTCTATGAGTCAAGTGGATATGGTTGTCAAATTGGACCAATCTACTGTGGTACTCCGACAGTTGCTGATGATATAACGCTGGCTTCTAATAATCCATTTGAATTGCAAACAATGTTAAAGATACAAGAGAATTATGCTTGTTCAGAACAATATAGTATAAATGAAACCAAATCAACTGTACTTTGTGTGAATAGCAAGGAAAAACTTCTACCTAGCTTTGAAATAAATAGTACTGAAATCTCAAAATCAGACTCAGCTACCCACCTAGGAATAACAAGGGACAATACTTCAAAGTTTTGTACTGGTAAAGTTACAACTGATAGAATATCTACAACTAGGAAGGCAGTCTACGCTATAATGGGTGCAAGTCTCCATTGAATCAACGGACTAAATCCAATGGTTTCCAAACATCTTATACGTACATATGTAATACCTCGACTAGTATATGGGCTTGACGTTATTCGACTCAGTGATAAAGACATTACAACTCTCTCTTATAACTACAAAAAAAACTACTAAAACAGATTCAATACCTCCCAGATCGGGCCTCTGATTCAGCTACATACTTGTTACTTGGTGAAATACCTATAGAAGGAGAAATTCATAAAAGAATATTAACTACTTTTGGAAGTATTTGTAGGGATTACAATTCCGTTGAAAACCAGATTGATTGGCGACAACTCTCAATCAAAAGTAAGACCTCATACAGTTGGTTCATGCTAGTTTCTACTGTTCTCAACCAATACAGTCTTCCTGCTGCACATGATTTAATAGTTAATCCGATTGGTAAACATACCTGGAAAAATCTTGTATATAGAACAATTGACTCTTTTTGGGAAAACAAGCTAAAAACAGATGCTATGTGCAAGTCATCCCTAAAATACCTCAATATAGAAAATCTGGCTATGGGGAAGGTTCATCAGGTATGGAAAAGTGCAGGAACCGAGTCCTTCTCTGTTATCAAAGCTCATACTAAAGTCAAGCTGTTACTTGGCGCCTATATTCTTCAGGCCAATAAACATAAATTTAATCAGGTTGAAGTGAATCCAGTATGTCCATTATGTAAAACTGAACCAGAAGATAGATTGCACTTTATTTTAGTATGTTCTACGTTGTGCATGTACGTCAACCGTTTATAAAAGCCTTACAAGAACATACATAGTAGATACTGTAGATGTAACAACTCTTGAAAATACTGAACTCTTACGTATAGTGCTTGACTGCAGTTTTGCAACCTTCATTTCACCAGCTTGCTATTGTAGTATAGAGAGCATTGCTAGACTGAGGACTTTGCTATGCGCTGCATGTTGCACGCTGTAATCTGCTTCATAACATCTAGTAGAATATCTCAGCTTTTTTGTGTATAAACAGTGTATGACTTTATTAAATCATTAACTTGTATTTATCATAATGAAATATGGTGGAGTGGAACTAACTAATGTATATATAATCCGTGTGTAGTAATATTTATTACATACTTAGTAGAAATAAAAGCGTTTTTGCATGATCAATATGACCGGAAGTAAACAGTCCATATTTTCACACCTCAGGAAAATAATAGGTTATTTATGCTCCTCGTGCATCTCAAACAAAATAAACGACTTCCGGTCCATATTGGCCTGGGCAAATAAACGACTTCCGGTCCATATCGGCCTGGCATTTCTAAACGTCGGAAGTATGTAATAAAAAGTTTAATACATGTGCATTTCCATATTGACCTGATTATCATCCCTCGACCCAAATTGTCCCTCGACTTCGTCTCGGGCCAATATGAGTGTCTCGGGATGATAACCAGGCCAATATAGAAATGCCCATGTATTAATCTTTATTTAATCTTAAACTAATACAACCATTAACTGGGGTGGGTATTTTCACCGCCGATCACCGCCGACCACCGCCGACCACCTTTTTTTTTAAATATTTGTGGTTGTTTTATAGTGTTTTTGTGTGATTTTATAGATTAAATCATGATTTTTATGCAGGATGAAAAAAAAATGTCAATGATATTTGTATATTTTTAGATGTAAAGAATACTGAGGCCACCACACTGAAATAACGAACACCGCCGACCACCAATGTCTTATTTTTTATAAATATATATATAATTTTTTTTTTTTTATTTTGTTTATTTTATTTTGTTATGGTGTTTTATTTTATCAAAGACCATTTGCATGATGTTGATAAGGTTTGATATTTGAATTTATTTAGTTGTTAATTGAAGTGTATACCGATTAATGTCAATATCAGCAATCCAATTTATGTTTTTAAGCATTACTTGATTGTAAATGAAAGTCTATTTTTTCAATACATACATTTATTTACATGAATATATCAATTAAATGCAAATAATAAAACAAACAAGGTAATTAAAATAATTAAATTTCAAAGGTTTCAAAGAAAAAAATATATGCAAACAAATTTACAATACAATCAAGCGCTTCAAGAGTTCATTGTTTTTATAGTTGTTGTCCAACTATAATTGTCCATTGAATAGTAAAGCCGTCTCAAAAAATAATACAGTTTTTTTT
>MJUU01045917.1:50314-67495 GCA_002080025.1 Modiolus philippinarum
TGGGCTGGTGAATACCCTCGGGGACTAACAGTCCACCAGCAGTGGCATCGACCCAGTGGTAACAAATAACTAAATACCGAAGTTACTGTGAATTTTGATTCTGCATATGCGCATTTCGACAACTTATGTCTCTTCAGTGCAGATAAAATCTAAACATGTGGAAGACCATAATGTCAAAGATGTTTAAAAACTGATAGAGAACAAATTACCAAATATGATCTAAATAGGAAACCAAAATCAGCTAAGGACAGAGCTTTGCATGAGGGAGATAGTCCTTAGTTTCAACAAAATTTACAAAAATTAGATATTGTAAGGTTTTAAATAGAATCGGCTTTCGGGTCAGCACCGAAGTACTGACTACTGGGCTGGTGAATACCCTCGGGGACTAACAGTCCACCAGCAGTGGCATCGACCCAGTGGTAACAAATAACTAAATACCGAAGTTACTGTGAATTTTGATTCTGCATATGCTGAAAATTCTGAAAATTGGATTGTCTCTGGATTCTGTCTTGACCACCCTTGGAGTTTTGTATACCAAAGTTGTAACGAAGAAACTGCCCAGGTTGAAAGTTCTGTCCACACCCACAGTTCCTCCATGTTGTGTTCGGCGGTGGTCGGCGGTGAAAATACCTACCGCCATTAACTGTGTATCCATGAAAGTGAAATAGGTTATGACTGTGAAGGTGACTCTCGCTAGGGCCTGGTAACGTACTGTATATATTTTAGATTTTAAATTAATATACGTTATCAGTGTGCCAAGACTTAATATATGTGTATCCGTGTGATTCTACAGTTCTCCAGATAGTGGAGGAAGATACACAACGACAACGTTGGTTAGGTTTCTATCTGATACTTCTGACATTTCTCTATTATTTAAATCACAGATCCTTTGATTCTTCTGTAGAACACACACATCTTCATTGTACCACGGTAAAAACTGATAAAATTTGGAAAGTGCTCACAACATAAAAAAATCCAAAAATCCGGAATTTTGTTTACCCTTATCCTGATACGAATTCTGCTGCTTTTGGTCTTTGTCTTTGTTGTGTTTGAAAAGCGACAAGAGAAACCTATCAATTTGTTGTTTGTGAACGACGCTGATTTACTAAAGCCAAATCACCCTAGACTTAGATATCCCCTGGCCAAATTTTGAACTTGGACTCGACTCCTTTGTTTGATGTCTTGATATATTCATTTATGTAGCATTTTCTTTTGGTAAGGCAGTATCCCCGCATCGAACAGACAAAGTGAAAAGTAAAGATCCCCAAACCTTACCTTACCTCCTGATCTTCACTCCCTTTTGTAGATCATTTGTGTATGTGCAAAATATTTGCAGGTGCTGACTAAAACCGCTAGTGCCAATAAAAGTTAAACTACAATCATCCACCATATTTACATCATATCTACAGCTGATAGTCAGAGTAAATCTGAATAGACCACCTTCTTACTTTTTTTTATGAATGAATTGCGCCGGTTGACCTGAGGTCAATCGGCGCAATTTGCGTCACTAAACATTGTGACGTTGGAAAATCTATATTGTGACGTCAAAATTTTCCGGGAAAATTCACATAGTGGAAAGTCGTCTATACATACAGGCATTTTTTTTAACATGACGAGCATCATTGGGGGTGGTAAAGGGGGGTCCTCAACACGAAAGAACGTGCTTAAAAATTGCCCAAAACGAATCACGAGTGATAAAAATGGTCAATCACGAAACATGGAAAATTGATGCTCAGAGTTCACCGAAAACTTGATCCTATCTAAAGTTTTTTTTTACCTGAAAGCTCTTAAAATTAATGAAAATCTATGAAATTTTGCTCTGTAATACTTTCCGGTTCCATTACAATTCTAATTGTAACAAGTCCCTATTTTTTACAGGAAAATGAACATGATGAACAAGCACAAAGTATAAAATATCCAAAACGAATCACGAGCTCAAAATATGGACAAAAACAAGGCATGTGGAATAATGCCGACACAAAAACACGATGAATAAAAATACAAAACACCAAAACACGAATTTATATAACGCCAAAAACGTTGCACAAAAATAACCCTTTACCACCCTCATCATTGCATGACGCAACAGGAATCTGAAATCCTATCAATATAGCAAATATTTTCGATAAAATGTCAAAAATATACACTGAGCTAAGCGAACATAGTCAGTTTGTTTTGCATTCAGTCTAAAAGCTAGCACAAACATGGCAAAGCTTTTGTTCATTGTTGGCGGCGTGACCAGTTCTAGACGCAGGGATTTGCCATTTTTAAGTTTGCATTGGGAAATAAACGTTCTTCCAAAAGTCAAATACCGGAACGTTCCATCTATTAGAATGGTGGGTCAAAGAGGTCAAACAGGGTAAAAATGGCGTCCCTGTATATAAGGGCAAAGGGAATAAATTATAAATAAATTTCATCAACATACATGTTAGCTGCGGAACCGTAGCTCTTATGGTCCTTGTGCTGATTTTTTGATAGTTGCGGACCATAGACATGATAGAGCTACGGATTTCCCCCTATATAAAACTTGCGACTCTTGCGACACGAATTGTGTCGCACGTTTCTGGGAGTTATTTGACAACCGGATGCCAAAGTACGCGTATCGAAGTGTGTTCATTTCGTTTCCTTTAATATTTTTCTATTACATAATGTACTTACAACATTTAATTATGCAAGGTGAGTCATTATTTTCTATTTATAAAGGAAATTGTCCAAGTGTAAACGTAATCCCGCCTACTTTAGTGGCCATTTTAAAAATCCCAGTCACATGACATTTCGAGAGGCGGCAATAAAAGCCAGATCATGTCCGGAACAGATATTTCAAAATTCATTATGAATATTTCTTAAATGTAGATAAATTAATTATTTTCATTCAAAAAGCTTTGCAAAATTGAGAAATGTTGCCATTCAAATCAGAGATTGACAAAATATTTACTTTAGGATATCCGTTCAGGATTCGATTTTTTATTTAGTCCTGCCTCCCGAAAAGTCTCTTTCCCAATGAGATTGATGTCAACAAGATGGCCGAAGGTGGTTTGACCCCCAACGATGACGTTTGTTATGATAATGAGCAGGAAATGGAATATATTTATTGGTAAATAAATATGGAAGGTTGCGGACAAACATTTAAAGAAACGAAATACATGAATGAGACTGCCCCCACTTGGCGTCCGGTTGTCAGAAAATTCCCAAAACGTGCGACAAAATTCGTGTCGCAAAATCGCAAGTTTTATATAGGGGAAAATCCGTAGCTCTATGGTCCGCCAAATCAGAAAAAAATAAAAGGACCTATAGAGCTACGGTTCCGCAGCTACATACATGTATGAAAGGTGTTTAAAAAAATCAACAAAAAGCAAGATTCCTTATAACATATAATAAAGCATTTATGGACTTTAATTTTGGTCTACTCATGATTATACGGTCCTATAGTCGTGAGTAGACCTCATTAAAGGTCAATAATTGCATGTATACATGGCAGAAAGACTCTGGCTGTACTGTTTATCAAGTTTAGAAATTTATTTTATTTATTTAAGTGACACCCTTAGATATTTGTCCATTTATCTGTCTACCAGCTGTCTGTCCCCCAGGGTCTGTCTACCAGCTGTCTGTCTCCTGGGGTCTGTCTACCAGCTGTCTGTCTCCCGAGGTCTGTCTACCAGCTGTCTGTCTCCCGGCTGTCTGTCTCCCGGGGTCTGTCTACTAGCTGTCTGTCTCCCGGGGCCTGTCTACCAGCTGTCTGTCTCCCGGGGTCTGTCTACTAGATGTCTGTCTCCCAGGGCCTGTCTACCACCTGCCTGTCTCCTGAGGTCTGTCTGCCAGCTGTCTGTCTCCCGGGGTCTGTCTACTAGCTGTCTGTCTCCCGGGGTCTGTCTACCAGCCGTCTGTCTCCCAGGGTCTGTCTACCAGCTGTCTGTCTCCCGAGGTCTGTCTACCAGCTGTCTGTCTCCTGGGGTCTGTCTACCAGCCGTCTTTCTCCTGGGGTCTGTCCATCCTTTTGTTCCTAAATGTTTTGAGTGATATTTTGTGAATAAAATAACATATATTGTCATCAAACTTGATATGTCATGTATGTACATGTAAGATTGATCCCTCAAAAATTCGGGCAACATTTGAATTAGGTTCAGAGGACTCAGGGTTTCTGGAGTTATGCCCTTTCAAACATAATAATTTTTCAAAATTTTAAATTTGCCTTTGACATGTTTGAGCAAAATTTCACACTGTCTTCAAACATGGCATATGTACATTGTAAGATTGTAAGTTACAGGTCAATTTTGGAAGGGCAGGTGGGTATGAGAATCAACTAATTAATTTTAACTGGCCTTAATACATATTTTTTGTACCAAAGTGCCTGTGGACCTTAACCTTAATCTTCTTCATTTAATTTTTAAAGCATCAGTCTCATTTTGAACATCTTTGCCAGTTAAATCAGCTCAATGGTCCACTTGTCCCTGACAACCATTCCAGAATAGTAAAAGTTTTGTAGTTATTAAGCCTATATATGTATGAGACCAAATAATTCTGATATTTTTAGCTAACAAATAAAAATGTATGTTCTGCCCTACAATGAATTTAAAGATTTGGAGTTGTTGCTCAAAAATGTTTTTGTCCAACTTATAAAAAAATAACACAGAATACAAAAAAAAGACTTCAGTCAATAGATGGTTTTTATCCCCTCACCTAACGGAGTTGGGGGGGATATAGCATCTCGCCTGTCCGTCAGTCCGTCCGAGTGTCCGTCCATTTGTCCCACCTCAGGTTAAAGTTTGTGTTATGGTTCATATGTGAGAAACTACATGTAGCACATTAATCATCTTTGGTCAGTGGATGCGTCTTGGAGAGTGATGCTGCTTCAGATGATAATTGGGTCACTTTGACCTACATTTTACACTTCAATGACTCGGGTTATGGTTTGTTTTAAGGTTCATATCTGAGAAATTACATGTGTCACATCATTCATCTTTGGTCAGTGGATGCGTCTTGGAGAGTGATGCCGCTTCAGATGATAATTGGGTCACTTTGACCTACATTTTATGCTTCAATGACTCAGGTTAAAGTTTGCGTAAAGGTTCATATCTGAGAAATTACATGACACATCAATCATCTTTGGTCAGTGGATGCCTATTGGAGAGTGATGATGTTTCAGATGATAATTGGGTCTTTCTGACCTACATTTTACGCTTCAATGACTCAGGTTAAAGTTTGCATTAAGGTTCATATCTGAGGACTTCATGTGGCACATCAATCATCTTTGGTCAGTGGATGCGTCTTGGAGAGTGATGCTGCTTCAGATGATAATTGGGTCACTCTGACCTACATTTTATGCTTCCATAACTACAGTTATAGTTTGCATTACGGTTCATATCTTAAGAACTACATGTGGCTCATCAATCATCTTTGGTCAGTGGATGCATCTTGGAAAGTGTTCAGCTTCTGATGACAATTGGGTCACTTTGACCTACATTTTACACTTGACTGACTTGGGTTAAAGTTTCGTTTCCATTAATGTTTATATCTGAGAAACTACATGTGGCACATCAATGATTGTAATGTTCAGTGGATGTACCTTCAATATTTATACATCTTTAGATTATATAAGGGCTATTATTTCTTGCCAGCGGGCGAGGGGATTAGCTGTTGTTTGCGACTGCTCCCATCTCTATTTATAGATCTGACTAGAGCATATTGAGAGGTGACACAGTCCGAGGCCAATATACTCTAATCAGGTCTATAAATTCATGTATGGAACGAACTTGCCATGCTTCATTTGTTTTATTATTTCATGACTTTATTCTTGGCCCATCTCGTTTGGTGTTTTAGCATACAAAATATGTTATAAACCTGACGTTTCCAAATATAGAATGTCTGGAACTATTTATGGAAAAATCAGGTTTACAGTATATTTACAGAACGTCATGTGACTGAAATGAACCAATCACACCACACAAATGATATTATAAAACATTATAATTTCCAAGGAAACTCAGTTAAAAAAATTTATTCTTTACATTTGCATTTAGCATATCAAGTTCTGAAGTTCTCATGGTCTGACATTTCTAAATTTACATAATAAATAAGGTTGTTTCTTTTTTGTTTGTCACATAAGGAATGTCTTAATGCAAACCAGTACACCTGAATACTATATTTGAATATTTTACCTAGAGTTAATATTTGTAGATGATATTGTTTCTCTGAACAGAATGGTACTTTTGTATCATACTAATAGGTATGTATATAATGATATTATGTTTATTTTACAGCAGGAAAAATGGGAAAACATAAAGCAATACACACAGTAGAGAAATGTGATGAATGGTTGTCAACAAGAACAAAGAGAAAGGTTTGCTACATCTCTTTCCTCAGTATTCATTTGATAATTGATAAATAATCCACACAACATTACACTTAACAAATACTATACACTGCATGGAGCTTTGCATTTCTCCCAAAAAATTTGCCTGTAATATGCTTTTGCAGCCAGGCTTTCTGTATTATACCCCTGCTCCAAATGAGGGTTTATACTGTTTTACCCCTGTCCATCCGTCTCATATTTTTTTTGCAATTTTTCTCAGTAACCACACATGACAACTACTTGATATTTAATATGCAGCTTCAGTATGGGGTCTTATACTCTGCCTCCCCTTTTTGGCCATATCGGATCACCACTTCCTGTTTACCAACTTTGTGCCTTTTTACTTTCATTTTCAAAATTGTTACTTTTTCGTTACATTTTTCTCAGCAACTACACATGACAGCCACTTCATATTTGGTATGATTCATCCTTATTTTATCTGATTATCTCATATTGACCAGGTATTTCAATGTCCATCTGCAAACAAACCGGGTAAACTATGTAGAAGGTGCTTTTTCCTCTATCTAAAAATAATACTAAAGAAAACCATTATGTTTGCCTCACCAGCAGTAATTGATAAGTTTTGGTTTATGGCTCAGTATAATTAAAGTGACTTACTGCAGTAATCGCTTCAATAAAATAGATGTGCTTTTTTTCTCCCTTTTCGTATTACACATCTTTTATGATCAGATTATAGGTTAAACTAATGTTAGTATTTTTGGTGCAACTTCTCCAGAAACTACACTGAATGTATAAATACAAAACCAGTATTTTGCTATACAACCGCTCAAAATTTATGCTGGAGAAGATCTATAAGTACCCATTCAGTATTTTAGGGTGCAAACTCTCCATAACTGTGCCAGATGTATCAATACAAAACACACAATCAGTTTTTTGGACAGGATGTTAAACTCCAGGCTTAATGTTTGTCGCTACCTGCATTATTTGGAAGTCAGCAATAAGTCGTTTTTTAGCATTTTATGGATTGGCAACGATTAATTATATTCCATACCTTAGGAGCTGAATGCCACTTTCTTTTCAATACTCTTGGTTGAGTGTATACAAAAAAAGGAAACTTGTTCTCACATTGGTAAATCTGAAATATTACTGGGTCAAAGAGTTGTTTTAAAGAAGTTGCACAATAACAGGTCAGTTAATCATAGCCATCTTTATAATCAACTATGCATTTTATGGAGAAGTTGAAACAATATATCTCAACCTCTTCAGTTACTATGCCTGTAAGCAAATGTTTGACTCGAATAACTTGTTTAACTACAGTACAGTCAGAGACTTACCATGGTAAATCAGTGTGATCAGTGTTTTTTCATTTTCATCATCAAAAAGGTGGTTGTTTTCCGCAATAACAAGGTTTTTACATTTATATCAGCTGAAATTATCTCAAACTTAACATAAAAACAACCACCTGCCTTAAGTGAAAGGTGGTTGTTTTAAAAATAAATGTGGTTGTTTTAAAAATAAAAATAAATGTGGTTGTTTTAAAAATAAATGTGGTTGTTTTAAAAATAAATGTGGTTGTTTCAACCACCTTTAAACAGGAATGGAAAACACTGGTGATAGACTTATCACTAAACTTTTAAATAACTATACCTTTTTTCCTGAATGATCTATCCATATAATTTCTTTTGCATATCAAGTGGTAGAATGCATCGCTCTAAATGCAAAAGAAAGCATGTTGATAGATCAAACAGGAAAAAAAATATACACATTTCACTAAGCAGAGTGATAGGTCTATCACAGTGATTTATCATGGCAAGTCTCTGGCTGTACTGTATGGTTATAAGCAAGAAATCATTTTTAACATTCACTTCTATTTGAAATTGTCACATTGAGCACGTTACTAGGTACATTTTCTTGTCAAACCAAATTTGGACTGGTAACAGGCAACCTCACTAATGGTATTGTCAAAACATACCCTCGTACAGAATTACTGTTTATACATTATGTATATTCTTGCCCCAAAATTTTGTTCAATTGACATCACATTTTATAGAATTTTGAATACCATACCATTTTCTAGATAGAGAGCTTATTAGAGGTGATTTATTTGGATCCACACTATGTTGAATATATTAAATTTTCTGCTTTTTCAGATAAATACGCCAACTACTGCAGGAAAGATTGGCTTAGGGTTTATCAAGACCCAAGAATATGTTGAATAAAACAATTTTTTGTTTGTTTCAGATTAATACACCAACTACTGCAGGGAAGAGAGCTAGTTTATCCAGACCACTAAGAAGTATTGGAAATATTCTTACCCAGAATTCCCCTCCACCAGCAGAACTGAAGACACATACTAAACAGAGTACTCTGTCAAAGTTTTTCATCAAATCAAACAAAGGTAATGTGTCGTTTGGTACCATGTGTCAGTTTTGTTTTACCCACTGGATGAGTGAGGGGTATGTTTGAATACACTTGTCTGTCTGTCCGTCATCCAGTGAGATATTTTTGTCACAAAATTCTCCGTTCTGCCTTGAGAACTTCTTTTGAAATTTTGGTATGTTCGTTTCTTGTAATCAGCTGTGTCTTGTAAGGGTTTATTGCTGTATAATATCAACTTCCTGTATGATGGAACTTTGAAAATTGGGTACCAGTATGCATGACTATGCTTGAAACTACCAGTGGGTATGACAATGTTTGCAACTACCAGTGGGTATGACAATGCTTGTAACTACCAGTGGGTACGACAATGCTTGCAACTTCATGTGATGAATGAATAGTAATTGAAAGGTTTATCAGTGTGGTTATGCAAATGAAAATGTATTTTAATGTCACTTAATTTGGATGTGACAATTTAACTCAATTTAGAATAAATAATGTTTTTGTTCTGCTGTGACATACTTATCTTTCCTCCATACTAGGCTCTCCTCATCTTTCATCTTAAGACTTAATCACTGTTACATGCTTGTCACTAATGGCAATCTGCAAAACTCAAAGTTACTTTGCAATCTTTTTTTTTTGTAATTTTGTAGTGTTATTACACCACGGTAACATAAATAAATGCACATGATTACCCAATAACTTATCCATATCCTAGATTTTCAGCGGCTCAATAATTTTTGTCATATCTAACCGCATGTGAATGTTATCCTTGATATTTTTCAGGCCACAGGACACAGAAGAAGAATTCCTATTTATAATAATGTATTGTTTCTCTTTCAGAGATAGAGAATATTGATGACGAGTCATTAGAAAGTTCAGAAGAGTTACCACTCTTGGCTTCACATTTCTATATCAATAGGGAGAACAGGAAAGTAACTGGTTCACTGTCTTCCACAGGTGACCAGATTGAGACCAATGGGAAGGAGTCTGATGATGAATTACCTGTACTAACTGTCAACAAACACCATAAGTCATCAAGAACTTTGAATAACAAAAATTCCATAATAAATGTTCAGTATGGAACACACAGTGATCAAAATCTTCCATTTACCCAATCAAGAGATGAACTCATTACCAATGGTTCCACTCAGCAATTTGATGATACAAATTTGGACATGAGAACTGCTGTAGAGATGTCAGAACAAGATTCCCAGGATAAGTGTAGCAACTGTTTAGGAATTAGCAGTAAGACTACTCACAGTATACACAAAAAATTATTAGATGCACAGACTGGCCTAAATAAAGAAGGATTATTATCTAGTAGTTCACAACATAGACTTTCTGGCTCAAATTGTGATATTTTACATTCAAGAAAATCTGGAGACGATGGATATCATAATCATTATAATATAAATTCACCACATTCCAAATCTGTTGGAAGTAAATTAGAACAGTTAGACTGTGTAGATACTGTTTATGATCTGACAGAGAATACAGAGATGGACTGTCCAAGACGTAAAACTAAAACAGGTCATATTGAATCTGGAAGTTTTAAGAATGTGGATAAATCATCTAATTATTGTTCGGATTCTCGAGGAAAATCTACATTTCAGGGTTGTAATAGTGAAATAGATGATGAACTTGATATTGATTTAATGACAGAAAATTCACTGAAACATTCACATGGATTTCCATGTAGAGAGGAACCATTAAAGGCTAATGTTCCAACTGAAAACTGTACAACATTACTAGAAAGCTTGGACACGCTGAACTCTGACCTTAATACATGTATGACAGTAGAGCAAATGACATCAACTAAATATCCTAAAATATTATCACAAAGTGTGAACTCGGACATTAACTTATTAACAGAGGTCACGGACCATATACCATTATCCCTTCCACAGAGTGTGAATTCCTTGACCTCTGACCTTGACTTTTTGACTGAAGTTAATGAATATGAAGGTGACCTTATCAGTTCACAAGAAGCTGATGTAGAATTAGAAAATTTCTCCATTGACAATGATTCTCAGGTAGATAATTAAAACATATTTGCAATTTTGATAAATTTTCAGTTGTATGCACCAGCTCCAAAAGGACAGGGGCTTTACTGTTTCACCCCTGTCCATATGTCCATGATTCTGTCATTAAGTCTTTCTGTCGCACATTATTTTCATCCAATATTTCTCCACACCTGCATATAATAACATCACCATATTTGGTATGGTGCCTCAGTATGAGGTCAGGTTTTAGGTTTTATGGAACTGCTACACCCTAGAGATTGCTTTTGTGCATTTATTTTAGATGTTGAAAGCAGAGAGCTGGGGTATAATCTAAAGTAAGTCTTGGCTAACATAAGCAATAAACGGATATGGAGTAAATTCTCTACAAATACATGGTAAAATGGAAGAACATTTCCATTGTTGTACTTCATCTTGAAGTCAGCATGAGGCCTTCAACAATGAGCTTTGCTCATGCCTCATAGTAAGTTCAAGACAGCCTTTGAATTTTATTTGTATTTAGGACTTTCAAAATGGATTGTTAGCAATTTTTATGTCACATAGACCTAGTGCATGATTGACACATAGGGATCACTGAAATTTTTTAGCATATCGGCATCTCCTGCTAAACTGCTTTTAATTAGTATTTTTCAACCAAACTTGCAAGAATTCTTCAGTATATTTTGTAGATGTGCAGTATGCATTTTGTTTTTCTTTTCTAAATGGACATTATCCGAGTTATGGTATTAGGATCTACCAGGCCACTTTTCAACACGTCACAATATGGAAAACATCATGAAATTATCTTGGCAATGGCTGCGCGTCCACGCTGCGTGGATGCGTAGCCCACAGGCTGCGCATCCACGCTTCCGGTTCTTGTGTATAATCGAAGAATTTGCTGGACCTTCCGGCAAACGTTTACATTACAATCTAACTGGAAGTCGAAAGTTTTCAACTGAAAAAATTAATTTGATGGGTCAACTGGAATTTTAGATAAAAAAAAATCATGCCTAATATCCCGAAAAGCTTCTATTGCGATATTACTTGGATTATCCGCATAATTACTTACTATACTGAAATTTATAATTACTAATGCTGGAAATTATTGGACATTTGTCGCAGTAATACAAATAAGAAAGTCAGCTTCTTTATATTGGCACTTTATAACGCAGTCACTTTGCGAAAGTTGCTTCCAGAAAATAAAGGAAATAAAATTCCTTTTCAGCTACGGCCCAGTTTACAAATAATTTACACGAGAAGATAAACAAGGCCAAGTAGCATAAGTATTTAATTCCAGAACTGTGAATTTTGTGTGACTTGTAATAAACATTTTGATGTAAAAAGACGATTTGAAAAACTATGAGACCATAGTTTATGTGTCAGCTTCTATGGGCTACCTAGCGAAATCGATTGAAAAATTATGTGTATAGATTAAAAAAAGGAAATATCTTGTATTTGAACTTTGTCTCAGTGAGTTCAACAAAAACATTTCCCCACTGTAGATGGACACATGTTCTAACATTTTCATCTTCATTTTGTATATGTCCTGGTTCCTGTTAAGACATTCTCAACAATTTGACACCATTTTCTTTTCAAACTATTTTACACTGGCAAAATAAATAAAAATTTAAGCCTTATAAAATGTTCAGCTAAGATACCTGTAGAACATCGCTTGTATGTGTCCATTTTCATATTAATATTTTTCGTTTTTCATTTGTTTTTTTTTTTATTATTTGATCTGTGCGTAGGTGATCGTTTATTTAGGTAAATTACCACTTTTTATTAGGTGTAACCATATTGAATTGTTTAAGAACTCACTCTATCTTTATCCTAAGATTATAATTTGGGATATTTTCATCTGAATATCCGGAAATGATTCCTTTTCTATACAAAAACCGGAAGCGTGTATGCGCAGCCTGTGGGCTACGCGTACACACGGCGTGGATGTGCAGCCACTGCCAATTATGTTTTTGAAGTACATGTACATCCTTGGTCACATGACGAAGGGCAGACAAACAACGACTGGTGAATCTAAATACCAGAACTCGGATATGGTCTATTATGCTGTTTTCAAGCCATTGTCTTTTTAGCTGTTCTGAGTTTTAAGATTAGGCCTCAATAATCTGCAACTCCTCCTAAACAGTTGAATACTTTTCAACTTAACAAGTAGGAATGCTTCATTATATATTGCAGATGTGCACTGTGCATTTTGATTTTCATTATTTTGGGCTTTTGCAGGATTTGTTCACCTGATATAGTTGTGAATTTTTTATTAGTAAAATTTTAGCTCATATAGTAATTCAGTTTGTTGATTTGATACTCCTTCTAAACTGTTAGTCATATTCTAACCAATTTTTCAGGATATGTTATTCGTCTGATCTTCTTGTGCTCCTGGTACTTAAAGTTTTGACTTAACAGATTTTAGAGGTTCACTGAGCCACAATAGCTCATTTGTTAATTCAGTTTGTTGATTTGGAGCTTCTTCTAAACTGTAAGTCATATTCCAACCAAACTTTCAGGATATGTTGTTCGTCTTATTTTCTTGTGCTCCTGGTGCTTAAAGTTTTGACTTTACAGATTTAAGAGGTTCACTGAGCCAAAATAACTCATTTGTTTATTCAGTTTGTTAATTTGGAACTCCTTCTAAACTGTTAGTCATATTCAAACCAAACTTTCAGCATATGTAAAAAGATCAGGTATGGGCATTATATGTCAAATTTTGTTTTTGGAGATTTTAGAGGCATGTCTCATTTTTTAAGTCACTTTGCCAATCTGCAACTGCAAGTCCTTCAAAACTATAAATCATATTTTATATAGATTTGAAAGATATTTTTTTTCTCTTGATCTAGATATGCACCTGATACTTAAAATCTTAATTTTACAGATTTTAGAGGCTACCGGCTTAGCCAAATGGCTCTTTGTAGTGCAGTCGACAAAAATGATCCATGGTACACTCATAATTTTTTTAAACTATAAACCAAATTTTTACTTCAGATTTCTTAGCTTGTACTAGAGGGATTGCTCTTAAATTTTGGTCTTAAGCTTGGTAATGAGATGAATAATGAGTTGTATTGTTTAAGCCATTTCCAGGTTTGCTGCACGACTACTTTCTGTTTGCCAATACTTTGATTTCTAACTATAAACCAAATTTTGGTCAAAAGATTTGTTATCCCCTCGCCCAACGGAGTTGGGGAGGGGATATAGCATCTCGCCCGTCCATCTGTCCGTCCGTCCGTTCGTCCCACCTCAGATTAAAGTTTGCGTTAAGGTTCATATCTGAGAAACTACATGTAGCACATCAATCATCTTTGGTCAGTGGATGCGTCTTGGAGAGTGATGCTGCTTCAGATGATAATTGGGTCACTCTGACCTACATTTTACACTTCAATGACTCAGGTTAAAGTTTGCATTAAGGTTCATATCTGAGAAACTACATGTGACACATCAATCATCTTTGGTCAGTGGATGTATCTTGTAGAGTGATGCTGCTTCAGATGATAATTGGGTCACTTTGACCTACATTTTACGCTTCAATGGCTCAGCTTAAAGTTTGCATTAAGGTTCATATCTGAGAAACTACATGTACACATCAATCATCTTTGGTCAGTGGATGCGTCTTGGAGAGTGATGCTGCTTCAGATGATAATTGGGTCTCTCTGACCTTTGTTTTACGCTTCAATGACTCCGTTAAAGTTTGTGTTTAAGTTCATATCTGAGAAACTACATGTGGCACATTAATCATCTTTGGTCAGTGGATGTGTCTTGGAGAGTGATGCTGCTTCGGATGATAGTTGGCTCACTCTGACCTGCATTTTATGCTTCAATGACTACCATTATAGTTTGCATTTCGGTTCATATCTGAGAAACTACATATGGTGCATCAATTATCTTTGGTCAGTGGATGCATCTTTGATAGTGTTGCAGCTTCAGATGATAATTGGGTCACTTTGACCTACATTTTACACTTGACTGACTTGGGTTAAAGTTTCTATTAATGTTTATATTTGAGAAATTACATGTTACACATCAATAATTTTAATGTTTAGCGGATGTACCTTGAACATTTATACATCCTTAGATTATACTAGGGTTATTATTTCTTGTCAGCCGGCGAGGGGATTAGCTGTCGTTTGCGACTGCTCCCATCTCTAGTTGATAAGTTGTATTGTGTAAGTGTTTTTCAAGTTTGTCAGGCGATATTTACTCTGAAGCTTAGAAATCATATGGTTTGGTAAAACTTCAAGAACTGACTGTGTCCAGCACCAAATTATTATACAACCGCAAAAATTTTTGTGGTCGTTTAATGGTACATTTTTTGTATGTTGCTGTTGTCATCGTCGTTGTCTGTAGACACTTTTGTTTTTGGTTAATAACTTTAGTTTCAGTTGACCAATCCTTATGAAATTTCACACAATGTTGCTTGGCACAAAAGGAAGGCCTGGATAAGTTTTGGTCATTGTGGCCCCACCCGTTTTTAAAAAGGGGCCAAAAAGGGTTATGCTTGATGTTTTCAAATATTTTACTGTAGAATCTTTATTATCTAACGGATTTTGATGGTGTTTCTTCCAGTGTCCTCCTGAGGAAATTTCCAATCAGAGTAATGCCAATGGATTTCACGTGGCATGTACTGTTCACGAGATAAATGGGGCACAAAAGGGGCAAATTTCAAAAAAATTATTTTTTTTATTTTTAGTCTGATTTTGATGCAGTTTTTTGCAGTGGATTCCTTATGAAAATTTAACATAGAGCTACACCATTAGATTTTTGATAACTTGTTTCTTTCCAGAGCTATGAGGGGCACAACGAGGCAAAAATTACAAACATGCGGATTACTTAAAATTTTATCTCGAAGCCATGAAATGGCTGGAGAGATGTTAATATGACAAGAATCAAAGCTCCGATGGAGCTGAATCTAGAAGCCCTGAAAATCTACATGTGGCAAAACTTCGTTTTCATCCAAAGAACTGCTACATACGTCTGCATGTATTAAGTTATTCCGTAATACGTGAAAATAATCGGATAGTGTGATTTCGCATGTTGATTTCATTGCTATAAATATATGCAGTACACTGTCACAGGTAAACAAATGTTATTTTCATCTCACAAATTACTGCGCGACAAGTTCGTTGATCCGAGACGCAATATAAAAAAACGAGTAATTTGATAAACATGCATATTCGATATTGTTTTCAACTTATTAAAACAACACTGTATTCAACTCAAGAAAATGAAGAAATATAACTTAAATACTAAATGTATACGATTCTGAAAGAAACTTGCGCACTATATTTTATCGGAAGCACGAAGATAATCTTTTAGAGCTGTTAATAGGCTTGAAGCCTCATGCGGGGCATGTGATTTTTTCTTGCAATATCAATATCTCTCCAGCCATTTCATGGCTTCGAGATAAATAAAGCTCCAATGGAGCTGAAACTCGAAAGCCCTAAAAATCTATACGTGGCAAAACTTCGTAGTCATTAAAGAACTGCTGCATACGTCTGCATGTATTAAAGTTATTCCAAAATACGTGAAAATAATCGGATTGTGTGATTTCGTATGCATGTCGATTGTGCAATACACATATCACAGGTAAAAAAAAATTATTTTCATCTTTGACAAAAGCAATTTATTTTGAATAAAATTATCTATGTTTTCGAAGAGTGTACAAAGGGATGTAAATCAAACATACAGACTGATGCATTATGCAACTGCGCGGCAGGCTCGTTGATCCAAGACGCAATATAAAAAAAAATGATTAATTTGATAAACATGCATATTGTTTTCAATTTAATATCACAACACTGTATTCAACTCAAGAAAATGAAAAAATATAACTTTTTGATATAAGATTTTGATAGAAAATTGTGCACTATATTTTATCGGAAGCACGAAGATCATCTTTTAGAGCTGTTAATAGGCTTGAAGCCTCACATGATTTTTAACTCGTAAGCCGAAGGCGGAGAGTTGTTAATATGACAAGAAAAAATCACGTGAGGCTTCAAGCCTATTAACAGCTCTAAAAGATGATCTTCGTGCTTTCGATAAAATATAGTGCACAAGTTTCTTTCAAAATCGTATATGTTTTTAGGTTATATTTCCTCATTTTCTTGAGTTGAATAGGGTGTTGTTATGTTAAATTGAAAACAATATGCATGTTTATCAATTTACTCGTTTTTAGCTCACCTGGCCTAAAAGGCCATGTGAGCTTTTGCCATCGCTATGCGTCCGTCCTCCGTCGTCCGTCCGTCTGTCTGTCTGTCAACAATTTCAAAATCTTCTCCTCTGAAACCACTGGGCCAAATGTAACCAAACTTTGCCTGAATCATCACCAGAGTATGGCTTCTCAAAATTGTGTTCGATTAGGCGGTAGGTCAAACAACATGGCCGCCGTTGCTAAAAATAGAACATAAGGGTAAATTGCAGTTTTTGGCCAATAACTCGAAAACCGTTACAGATATCAAAAATCTGACATGGGGTAAAAGTGATCAACAT
>MJUU01045917.1:67992-85922 GCA_002080025.1 Modiolus philippinarum
GGAAAATTCAACATTGTCCGATTTCAATGAAATTTCCAAGTAGATATTGATGTTGCGACTTTCAAAACCGCTGTTGAAAATTGTTCGTTGACAGCAATTTTCAAAATGGCTGCCAAAAAGGCGGGAAAATTCAACATTGTCCGATTTCAATGACATTTGGTTTCCTTCAAAACTGATGTTAAAAATTGTTCGCTGACTGCCATATTTTAAATGGCTACCAAAAAGACGGGAAAGTTCAACATTGTCCGATTTCAAAGAAATTTGATTTCCAAATAGATATTGATGTTGCGACTTCAAAACGGATGTTGAAAATTGTTTGTTGACTGCCATTTTCAAAATGACATTTCGACTTCAAATCGTGTCGAAAGTGGTCATTAGCAAGAACGTTTTTTATCGAAAAATCCCAACAAAGAAATATAATAAAACATGATCAGACTTTAAAAACAGTTCGGAGGTGTTGGACGTACGAAAGTTTGAGAAACTGAAGATCAACTGTATAACTTACATTGTTACCTTGATTGTGGCAACTGAAAACCAGGTGAGCGATACAGGCTCCTGGGAGCCTCTGGTTTATATTGTGTCTCGGATCAACAAACCTGTCGCGAAGTAATTTGTCAAAGATGAAAATAACATTTGTTTATCTGTGACAGTGTATTGCATATATTTATAGCAATGAAATCGATATGAGAAATCACACAATCCGATTATTTTCACGTATTATCGAATAACTTAATACATGCAGACGTATGTAGCAGTTCTTTGGATGACTACGAAGTTTTGCCACGTGTAGATTTTCAGGGCTTCGAGATTCAGCTCCGTCGGAGCTTTGATTTATTATTCATCCGATTTCAATGGGACTTGTTTTCTTTAGATTCCTCTCATTGTAGGCTTTCAGTAGTATGTCAACGGATTTGGCGTAGCTCTTACCGTTTCCGAGCTTTTAGGGGTCAAAGGGGCCAAAATTGCAATTTTTAGAAATACATGTATGTAAAATCTTTATTTTACATCAGATTTTGATGGGATTTTTTCTGTGGATTCCTCCCAATGTAAGCTTTCAACGATATGACAACAGATTTGATGTAGCTCTTACCGTTTCAGAGCTATAAGGGGTCAAAGGGGTCAAAATTGCAATTATTAGAAATATGTCAAGTATTTATTTTTCATTAGATTTTGATGGGATATTCATCTTTGGATTGTTCTCATTGTAAGCTTTCAGTGCTATGGCAGTATATTTTGCGTTGCTCTTCAGTTTCCAAGCTATAATTGGTCAAAGGGGCAAAATTGCAATATTTCAAAATATGTGACATATTTATTTTTCATTGGATTTCAACCTGAGTTTTTTCTTTGGATTTCTCTTGATGGTAGTCAACAGAATGTCTATGCTCTTACAATATCCTAGTAATAATTAGGAATTAAAAGGGCTAATTTTTTTTATTTTCACTAGTTTGTGTCCAGTTAATTTATGTGTCAAGGTCCTTATTGTGTCCAGCAAATTACTGTGTCCACATTCATTTTACTTTACACTTGTTCAAATTTCAGTGGTCGACATGCTGCGGTCGTATCATGCGCTCGGCGTAGCCCTTTATTGTATCAACATATTATTAGGGTGTCAAACAGAATTTGAGTCCACGCTTATCTCAATTTTTTTTTGTCCAGAGTTTCAGGATCAAACTTGTGGGCCCATCTGACAACGTCAGTTTAGACATGCTCTAGATCTAGTTTCTATGCTCGAGTCTATGACAAATTGGGAATTCTTCAATATACTTTGTACTTGTATGTCCTGTCAGTTAATTATCAGATCGAACTGTTTTACCCAGTCAACCAACTCTTCATTGTTTTATATCCCATCTTTTGAGATATTTTATCTTCTCCACTTGAACTAGATTCTTAGCTATTTTTACAACCAAATTAATTTTGTATCTTTTAAATATCTACATAAGTTCATTGACCATTTTGATGACATTAATTTTCTATATTTATGTTCTCTCTGTGTAATATATTATATGTGAACTTCTATTACGGTTGTCTTAGATTCCCCTATTTCATTGTTTATGTATTTATATCAGGAATACATCATTGTTTTTAGTATCTGATGAGCTGCCTGGTCTCATTTATTACGTCAAACCCTTACCTGTTTTATTATCTGACGAAAGTCTAGTTGATCTTTTGCCATCAGTTACCATTCTCTTTAAAAACTTCTCTTCTGATACAACAAGACATTTTTCAGCCAAGTTTGATTGGATGGTCTTAATTTTATAGTTATGTCCCGAAATATTCCAGTCCAGATGAAATATCCCAGTCCAAATGAAATATTGAAGGAACATAGCATTGCTCTCCACCCGTAAACCATTTCACGATCAGCTGCCCTAAAAATACTCCGCTCTCTAGAACTATTTATTCACAAAAGCTGTAAATGGTCCGATTGAAATGTTTTTAGGTTTGAGGGCATCACATCCAAGATGGCCTCCAGTAGGGAACATTGTTTTAAAACGAACACACAAAGATCTCCTCCGACAGTACCATGAGTACTGAGCCGATTAAAACCAAAGTTAATCAAGATGGTCCTTAAACTCCTTGAAAACGTTCATAGCAGGTCTCCTCCCCAATCAATCATAAACCTCCACCATAGAAAGATAGTTTATATTGTATCCCTTTTCCCGTAAATCAGTAAGCCAATTGCAACCAAACTCAGAGTGGTCATTTGATAGTGATCTGTAAAAGTGTGCATATTCCATTCAATAACGGAACATAGTTTAACACAGGATATCGTGGAATACCACTCAATTCAGAAAACCAGTTAGAATGAATAAAAAGGTCATTTTGACCCATAGAAAGAACCTCTTCTATATAACTATAAAAGTTTTTACAAAGGCTAACACAATAGAAACAAAAACAACTGGCCCAGACTTTTAATTTCAGCTTCAGATATATAGACGATGTACTTTCTCTTAAAAACTCAAGATTTAAACAATATTAAAATCGAATCTACTACCCAGTGATTTTGAAACCGATACACTTAGTTCTGCTTCATACTGGCCTCGACCTTATGTTATACACTGTCGAACATGGATGTCTGAAATCTAGGTTATATGCAAACGTGATGATTTTGACTTCCCAATTGTGAACTTTCCCTTTCTTAGCAGCAATATACCTACCTCCCTAGCATATGGAGTGTATATTTCACAATTAATTCGTTACTGTAGAGCTTGTAGTTCATACAGTGGCTTTGTGGAAAGAGCAAAAGCACCGTCACAAAAACTGCTCAGTCATATTGAGGGGGATTTACGCCACCAGAGAAATTCCATGCTGTAAATTTTCACCTTCTCTTTTTATTGTTTTCACTTTCCTTATCCATGATTCTGTATTTTCTATATTTCATATTACAGATTCTAAATATCAATTTATCATATTTTATATTCTCTCAATGTTCCTATTCCATCCATACTTCTGCAGTTTTTATATTTCATATTATTGGTTCCATGAACTCAATTTATTATATTGTATGTTCTTTTCTTTAAATGTTCCCATTTCTATGATGCTTCGTTCGTTAAGTTCTAAAATCTTTTTTCACAGCATTATATATTCTACACTCTTTAAAAGCAACCTTTTCCAGGTTCACGGCATAAATTTTAAGCGGTTCCGACATCATCCCCGTTTCACTGTGCATTTTTATTTTCGATGATCCCTTTCCCGCTCACTAAAAAAGCCGACCCGCTTTCCGTTTACTTCAAACTTTGTATTTTTTTATTTATCCAAAAAACCAATTTTTGCCAATCCCGTTATATTTTGGACTGAAAATTGTGATTTTCCGTGGTTAGACATTCGGGTATCCAAATGGGTATTTTCATTCCGAATGTGTGGCCTTAAAATAGGGGTCATCCGTTTTTCCGAAGTTACAAATGAGAAATCCAGAAGTCCCGAAAATCATGTGGGTCTCGCATTTCCCCTGTATTACTAAATGGAAGTTTTGTCCATCAGGCTTAAAAACTTTTGAAGCTGTATATAGAAGGCCACAATGGGGCCCTTTCCCGAAATTCCACAATTTTTCCTCAACTTTCCCGTTTCACGAGGGGGATTTAACAACGACTCTTAAAAACCATGTTTCCCTATCCAAGATGATTTTTTTTCGGTGTTTCCCGCATCACGCCCGTATTTGGGAGTAAGCAGTATTTTCAGTAAAGTCTATTATCGCTTCCAATCATGAACAATTCCCTTTAAGTCCCCCGCTTCACTCTCACTGAAATGGAAAGTTTTTTTTTTAATTTATTTCACCGTCTTAAAAATGTCATTTTGTTGCATCATATTTAAAACTGTCTTTGAAATACATAATAATATACTAGTATATGATGTCCCTATAACGTCCCGTTCGTGGACGAATCTGCTGGTGGATGAAAAGCTGTCACAGAAACACTCGCGCCATCTGTTGTCATAATTCAATCATACGCGTTTTTTCCGCCACGTTGATTTTAAGCACATTAAAACAAAAATTGCATGAAAATAATTAGACAAAAGTTAAATATAAACGAAAGTATGGTGCACAATGAATACTTACTTTGAACATTTCTCTTTCAAATTATAAAACATGAATTTTTTATAAAATAGAACACGGAGATATAATGCCGTGAAATAAGATTTTAGAACTTAACGAACCAGGGATTATATATTGCTAACATAGTTATACATAGTCCCTGAACGAACGAAGCGTCATAGAAATGGGAACATTAAAAGAAAGAACATACAATATAATAAATTGAGTTCATGGAACCAATAATATAAAATATAAAAACTGCAGAAGTGAGGATGAAATAGGAACATTGAAAGAAAGAATATAAAATATAATAAATTGATATTTTAGAATCTGTAATATAAAATATAGAAAATGCAGTACTATGGATAAGGAAAGTGAAAACAGTAAAAAGAGAAGATGAAAATTTACAGCATGGAATTTCTCTGGTGGCGGAAATCCCCCTCCATACAGTCAGGGCTATGTTCAGCCGTTGTTACTTTCGTCCCATCAGAAACTCTATGGCCGTCACCATGACATCCTAGATAGGTATGAAATGTCGGTGTCACAAATGAAGACTGACATTTTTAGCTAGATTCACGTCTTCCCCGATTTGACATTACTGAATCTGACTTTACCCTGGATTGACCCACTGACAGTGTGACGGGTGCTCTATACAGAGCAGGTAATACTTACCCTTCCGGAGCGCCTGATGTCACTCTTTTTGAGAGTTCACACTGTTGTGCTTTAGTTTTTATTGTAGTATTTGCAGTGTTTGCGTTTAGTGGTTGTATAGCGTCTTTGGTCTTCCGTCTTCTGGTGTTCTTACCTTTGCGTTGTCTCTGGACTTTGATTTATGTAATCTTGTTCTTTGTTCCTTCGGTATTCTACTGCCGTTGTTTCGTCAATCAGAATGTCACCAACATGAATCATAATTTGATTTAACAGAGGAGGTCTACCAGACTGTCCAAGACCCCTGTTCATTCTAAGTGATAAATGTTGTTTAGGGTATCTTATTTCGTTTCTGACAGTCAAGTTAATCTTTTGAATGTTTTCTCTATTCAATTTCACTTTGTTTTTTTTTTTTTGTTTTGTTTTTTTGTTTTTTACAGTCGTTTTTGAGACTACTATTATCTAAAATTTCCATTAAAACATACAGATGTGTGGAGTTTGTACCTTATCCACTAAATATCATGCCAAACAGTAAAAGCATTGTTCCATTGCTTTGCTTTACCATGTATTTGTAGAGACTTTGTCACATGTGCATTTACTTCATATCCCTTCATTGCAAATGAAATAAAAAGTGGGGTAAGTGTGCAAAATTAGTTACCCCAACCTGAGGCGTTCTGAAATCTTGACACAAGTTCAAAAATGAATGATACTATAGTGTCTCGAATTCCACTCTTAAACCATTTTGACAGGGAATGAGTACACTATATGTTCAATCAATAAGGGTTTTTTTATTTGTACTTCCACATGGGCTTATATCATAAGACAATATTTTTCAATTTTACAAGAATAAAACGTTATTACCTTCCTTTATTTATATTGTAGTTTACAACTTTTTGTAACTCGCACTTTCAATTTTATTTCAGTATTTTTAATCTTTAATAACATAATATTGTGCTCGTAGATTAAATTCTGCGTAGCTGAATACGTTACGTTACGGTGTGCAGTCCTACATTGTTCGAACATAAAGACTGAACAAGTGACGTAACTGTATGCTGTCTTTGACATTGCTCGAACATAAAGACTGAACAAGTGACGTAACGTTATGCTGTCCTACATTGCTCGAACATAAAGACTGAACAAGTGACGTAACGATATGCAGTCCTTCATTGCTGGAACATAAATACTGAACAAGTGACGTAACGATATGCAGTCCTACATTGCTGGAACATAACTACTGAACAAGTGACGTAACGGCATGCTGTCTTTGACATTGCTCGAACATAAAGACTGAACAAGTGACGTAACGGCATGCTGTCTTTGACATTGCTCGAACATAAAGACTGAACAAGTGACGTAAAGTTATGCTGTCCTACATTGTTCGAACATAAAGACTGAACAAGTGACGTAACGATATGCAGTCCTACATTGCTGGAACATAAATACTGAATAAGTGACGTAACGATATGCAGTCCTACATTGCTGGAACATAAATACTGAACAAGTGACGTAACGGTATGCAGTCCGACATTGCTCGAACATAAAGACTGAACAAGTGACGTAATGGTATGCAGTCCTACATTGCTCGAACAGACTGACAAAGTGACGTGATGGTATGCTGTCCTACATTGCTCGAACAGAAAAACTGACCAACGGTATGCTGTCCTACATTGCTCGAACATGAAGACCGAACAAGTGACGTAACAGTATGCTGTCTGCGTTATTGCAAGTATTGCTTTATAATTAGTATCTCTCTGATTATCAGTTCTATAGACAGGCATTAATTTAAGGAAATTAGCACAATCCAGATCCACAGAGATGGTATTTCAAAACATTTTATTTATCTTTTTTTTTTCTGGTAGAGTTGTTTAGATTAGATTGATATTGTCGGTTGGATAATGTTTTGTCTATGAGCAAGTTGTATTGGGGCCCATAGTTGTCTAGCTCCCGACTTTCTGTGTTTAGAAAAAGGAATGTGCAATACTGACGGAAATAACAAAACTATCCCGTGAAAAAAAGTTGGCTGTTAGGAACAATATAAATAAGACACTGTCCCGAGTTCCTATCGTTGTTTACGTGTGTCTGTTGTCTTATTTTTGTTTTTCCTGTGTATTTCCTTAGCAGATTGTGGCATGTAATTATAATTTTCAGCCATTATAGGTGCTTCCTGATGTCCGTTTTAATTCATACAGTAAAAACGGAGGCCATTTGGGATCGGATTTTGTGGCTTAACTTCAATAATAAACATATATTTGTTTTTTGTCGTTTTAACCTGGATATGGGATGTTGTCTCCTTGACATTTACCCCATTTCCTTTCTTTTTCATATATAGAATTTGATGCTTAGACATGATATAAAACGCAGTTTTATTAACCTTTGCTAGAATTTGCTTTTTTTTTCAATTTTACGTTTTAGACATGATATAAGGCCGAATTCTTACTTTCTATACATAACTGGCCAGTTTTCATTAACCTTTGCTGAAAGCTTTCGTTTATTTTACGTTTAAAAATCAATGAAAAGTTGTATTCTCATTTATTGTACAGTATTTTCCAGCGAATATTACACAAATATAGCATGGAAATGAGGTCAACACATGAAATTATAGACCTGAATAGAGCATATTGACCGAGGATGTAATCCGAAGTCAATAAACCACAGTCAGGTCTATAAATCCATGATTTGACCGCATTCGCCATGCTTTAATTGTTTAATTATTTTATGACAGTATTGTTGTTTGAATTAGCACGTAGCGTTCAATTTAAAGCTCACCTCACGAAGTGAGGGGAGCTTATGTGATACCCCTAGCGTCGGCATCCGCGTCGAAGTCCGGTTAGGAGGAATTTTTAAGGTCCATTCCTGCTTACTGACATGCCCAACATCAACCATATTGGTATGCCTGATGCATTTTTGGATGACCACTGGAATGCATGCTTTGGATGCTGTCTCTGACCTACATTTTACGCATGAGCGACTTGGTTAGGTAGAATGGTTAAAGTCCATTCCCGCTTACTGACATGGCCCACATCAACCATACTGGTATGTATGATGCATTTTGGGATGACAACAACAACGCATGCTTCGGATGCCGTCTGTGACCTACATTTTTCGCATGAGCGACTTGGTTAGGACCATTCCCGCTTACTGATATGCCCCACATCAACCATATTTGTATGCATGATGCATTTTGGGATGACTACTACAGTGCATGCTTCGGATGCTGTCTTTGACCTACATTTTACGCATGAGTGACTTAGTTAGGTAGAATGGTTAAAGTCCATTCCCGCTTACTGACTTGCCCCACATTAACCATATTGGTAAGCATGATGCATTTTGGGATGACAGCTGCAATGAATGCTTGGAATGCAGTCGGTGACATTAATTTTACGCATGAGCGACTTGGTTAGGTAGTATGAATAAATCTGTTAGCAAAATAATTATAGTCTATTCCTGTTAACTGACATGTTTGATTTGTGTCAATGCTGTGCAACGAGGTAAGCTTTGCAGGCTGTGCCTGCTTTCTATGTTTTAAGATATGTTGTAAACTTGACGTTTCTAAATATAGAAAGCCACGTACTATTTATGGAAATAACAAGTTTACACCATATTTATATAAACATGTAGAACGTCATGTGACCTCAAATGAACCAATTACAGCGCATAAATAATATCATAAATTAATAATGACCTTTATTGGCCCCTTTCAGATAGTTTATAGTGGACATTGTAAAAGATTGAAATTATTGTGAGTACAGCATGTAGACCAATCAAAATTTTCTTCGATAGTGTGGGCCGAATATGGTTGATAAGTGAAATCCATGCTTAATACCATCAAGAATTGAGTTGCGGTTCTCTATATCCAAAGGCAAAAGACGACTCCAAGCCTCAAACTTTAGTGAATTTATTGTAGGAGTCGCCTTATTCCCTATAACTATGGCTGAATTTGAGGCACTTGAAAGTTTTTTGGAGTGCTTGCAGGTTGACTATGGCCATTTAATGCAGAATGAGAACTAGAAAAACAAATTGCACAGTGGTGTACCATCTTGCAATCGGGACGAAAACATGAGTTGTAATTGAAGCTACGACAAATTTCCCGGCCGTCAGGTAAAAACGGACCTTTACGACGCTCATCCTTGGACAAACGCACTTTTCCTCTAGTTGATCCTACGTCCGACAGTGCACGTACAGTAGGGTTATCACGTTTTGGTACCAGTTGAAATTCCCGAAGATCTTGCCTATATGTCCCCCATTCAAACAACTCGTCTGCCTGTTTCTGTCGATTTTCTCGGTCATATAGTAAGACAGATGGCCAAACATTCCTTGCAGCCAAACGGTAAATGTCAGCAGTGTAATTTAAATAACTGTTTATGTCTTTGATACGATTTTGCTGAACTAACTGCTGCATAATTTTGATATTTGCATATCCCCATTCTTCTATAGTCACCTTGTCTAAGGTTTTCTTCTTTCCGATGCGAAACTCGACATCCCTGCCCAACGTGAAAGTTTCAACCTGTTCAAGAGGTTCAGGCCAAATAAAATTTAAAATGTTTAATGCCTTAAAAAAAATTATTGTCAGATAGATTTTGTGAATTAAGTTTTTCCTCACCTGAACTAAACCAGTCCTGTAGAGTTGCGTTTGACGGCCGAGTTCCTGACGTTTGCACCAATGAGCTTTGTAAAGTCCTTAAACTTTCCTTCTCCTTTTGGATTTCACTGCGGAGATTAGCCTTTTTAGCTCGCCGGGACGAATGTCCGGAGAGCTATTGTCATAACCCCGGCGTCGGCGTCGGCGTCGGCGTCAGCAAAACTTTAACCTGGCTTGTGGAATTGAGACCTGAATAGCTAGGATGTTGATATTTGGTATGTGACTTCCTTGTGATGAGAGCTTTCTTCTGGTACTATACTTGTAGACATTTTGACCTTGACCTTGCCCTTAGGGCAATTTTTAAAAAACTTTAACCTTGCCTCTAGAAGGTAGGCTTTTAGTGGTAGGGTGTTCATATTTGGTATGTAACTTCCTTATGATGAGAGCTTTCTTCTGGTACCATACTTGTAGACATTTTGACCTTGACCTTGCCCTGAGGGCAATTTTTTAAAAAACTTAAACCTTGCCTATAGAAGGTAGGCTTTAAGCGGTAAGGTGTTTATATTTGGTATGTAACTTCCTTATGATGAGTGCTTTATTGTGGTACCATATTTGTAGACATATTGACCTTGACCTTGCCCTGAGGGCAATTTTTAAAGAACTTTAACCTTGCCTCTAGAAGGTAGGCTTTTAGTGATAGGGTGTTCATATATTTGGTATGTAACTTCCTTAAGATGAGACCTTTCTTCTGGTACCATACTTCTAGACATTTTGACCTTGACCTTGCCCTGAGGGCAGTTTGTAAAAAACTTCAACATTTCCTCTAGAAGGTAGTCCTTTAGTGGTAGGGTGTTTATATTTTGTATGTTACTTCCTTATGGTGAGAGCTTTCTTGTGGTACCATATTTGTAGACATATTCACCTTGACCTTGCCCTGAGAGCAATTTTTTAGAAACTTTATCTTTGCTTCTAGGATTAAGTTGTTTAGTGGTAGGGTGTTCATATTTGGTATGTGATGTTCTTTCAATAAGAGCTTTCTAATGGTACCATATTTGTAGACAATTTGACCTTGACCTTGCCGTGAGGCCAATTTTTAAAAACTTTAACTTTGCTTATAGAATTAAATTGTTTAGTGATAGGGTGTTTATATTTGATATGTGACTTTCTTGTGAAGAAAGCTTTCTATTACTTCGAATATATTGTGCATTGAGGTTACTGGAATCCCCGGCGAGCTATGTTGTCTTCTGAAAACTCTTGTTTCTAATTTAAGTTGTTTTAATTGTCTTTCAAGATCGGCTAATTCCATTTCTGAATTTAAATCCGCATTATTGCCCGGCTTCTCATCTGATATTTCCACGACGGAATCGTGAAATTCGTCGTCGGAGTAACTTAAATCGGTCTTTTTCACCTTACCGCTTCTCAAGTTTTCGATAATATCTTTGAGCTTTTGATGATTATCGTCATTTGTAGCCGAATCCATGGTTCTAGAAAAGCTAGCAATTTTACAGCGTGCGGCCATGAGCAAATTGAACTGAAAGCATGGCAATTCAAAAGGAGACAGCGGGCCACATGGGCTTGAATTTGGCGGTTAATTCAAACCTATGTGCTAAAAACAAATTTATACTAAATAGAACCATAAACTATATTCCTAGTTGGCGGTTATATTTGATTAGAAGCGGACATAACGTTTTTTCACGCATTCTGTGTCAGATCCGCCTTTTCTGCTCTAGATCTATCACAGTTTTCATCTTTTCTTCGAAGCATCAGCCACCTGGGCCACAAATTTTGCTGCTCCACAACCATGCTGAAATGTTCACTGAATTTAACATTTTATCCCCATTTAAAGAAACGTACTAACAGGACAAAACACGAGCACACTCGACCATTTCACGATTTTCTCCCGACCAGGTCTAGTTAATCAAACCCAAATCGTGTTATGATCTGGCTCAATCTCACAAAGTCTGGTTGGTCGAATGAGGGTCGAGCATAAGTCGTACATGAGTCGTAAAGAGATCGAGAATTGTCAATTGTTAGTCGTGTTAAATCGGGTAAAGGTGGACGTCGTGAGGTAGCTCGATCAATGAATTTTATGACGTTCATCGGGATAAAACAGCATGGTCGAGTTGATCGAGTTGATCTGATCGGCAGTGTAAACCTAGCAATACACGACTACGATGAAAATCTTCCCTCCTTGTTCTGTTTTTATCAGACGCAGATACAAAAATCAGGTTTAATGTCACGATAAATCGTACTTTGTAGAGAGCCTGCTGCAACATCAAATATGCTGGACTTTATTGTCCCGTTTGTTGTTTTGACATTCTAGTCGACATTCAGTGATCATCAGTAATTCAGTGGGAACCAATTGCGCACCCCCTCCTTTCTGATTTATTCCTGCATTCTCATAAAGGAAATTTTATTAGGTTTACTTGGGCTACCCCCCCCCCCCCAAAAAAAAACTATCCCTGAATTCTTCAATTTTACATTTCAATATACAGATGATATTTTCCGCTCATTTATTATAAACTTGGACTATTTAGTGAAATGTGGACAGCCCACAGGATAATATTATCTAAGTTCAACAGTGGTAAAGACCCAGCGGCCAATACCAGTAGTGAATCGGGTCACTTTGGGCCCACAAGGTGAATATGGATAGCCCACATTATAAGAGATCATAAGAGAATGATAAAGACCGAGCGGCCAATACCAATATATACACTTATTTCAGACGTGTTAGGTGTGTTTTGGTTTGATCCTACATTTGTCGTCGAGAAATCATCATTATGTTTGTTTTTCTTTTAGACTAGAATTGAGAGATATGTTTACAGTCCGAAAGTCACAAGTAGCTCTCCTGAAACTCTTAACCTCAGATTACGATGTATGATGGCAAGGGCACTATTTTCATTGGTAAATGCAGATAGAGATTCCGGGGAGTTTGAAAATTTGTTAATATATTTGTGGAAATAAAAGTCTAGCCAGGAGTCCCCTCCTTTTCCCCTGATATATGTGTTAAATAAATATTCTTAGTTCAATTCTATGTACGTCGTTGAGTTCATGTTTCACGTTCAGGGTTTGATGGAAGTATACACAGTGTGAAAAAAAATACCATCGCTCAGATGGCGAAAATCTTGTTTTTCAACAACCAAGAAATGAAGATGGCTCATTTTGGTTCGTATTATACATGCATGTTCGTTATTTTTTGTCGTTCAGAAACCAGAGTAAAATGGACTTTTATTTCTAGGCTAGAATTTGATTCTTGTTATATTTATAGTAAAATTATATATTGTTTATTAAAGTCTCGTTTTTTTTAAACTAAAGATATACCGTGGTACACGTGTCAATGTCTTCATACAATCGTGAGTTACATATTATTGAATGCTGCAGGCACATCACTTTGATCTCTGATTCATTATAAGGCGATTGTATTTATCTCTTGATTTATTCCATTTCATTAAAACTTGTACTCTGTAATCGCATAGACTGACGGGGGATTTCATCCAATTTAATTATAAAAATAATTCTTGATTCTAATTAATTAATAGAGGTGTGGCAGTATATTATTAATAATAGTGTATGATTTTTTTTTCGGAAGTAAACATGTTGTGATAGTGAAGAGATCAGTATCATTATCGTGACGATAATAAGTAGGCACAAAGTCATTAATTCTGTTTCCAATAAAATGACCAATCTACTGGCCCAAATCATTTCTTTACTCCTACTGTCTGCGTTATAAACACAACCCGATCATGAACAACTCGTATAGTTAGTGTTTCCTTAGGAATTCAAATACAAAATTTTATTTAGAGTCGATATGTAGTGAACAATAATAACATAATAATAATATAAGCTTTAGTAACAAGCTTTTATTATCGACTATTATATAACAACACAACATACAACTTGTAAAAGCATGCACACATAAAAAATAAGAAACTCAGTAAAAATACATACAAACATTAAGCATACAGTTGGCATAAAAACATGCACACATTAAACATTAAGAAACAAAAACTTGATTTAGCATATCTATCAAAATACATGCAATATAGCAAAGATAAAAGGAAACACCCACAATGGCCAAAAGCTACAATCACATGCCACAACCCACCAAAGAACCGCACAAAAAAAAAACAATAAAAAGACAAGAGACAGACGTAGACAATGATATTAATGCAAGCATTAAACACACAGTTACATATAGAAAACAATACATAAAGACATTAAATTAAAACACAAAGCACTAAAAAAGACATTTAAGTAAAAAAAAACTACAAAGCAAACATTATTATAATGACAATACTAAAATGTTATATTGTTTATGTGTCTCTACCGGAATTGGCGGTATTCAAATTTGAAATCTGACCCCTGAATGCGTTTTCGTGTATAAATAAATTTTTAAAAAATGAAAATGTGAGCAAAATGACGGCTCGGCTATATAAACGTATCGACTACGTGTATGTTCGTAAGTTGTATATATTTTATGTTTTCGTTGTTTATAGGTTTTATGTTTGTGTGTTGTATAAGTTTTATGTTTGTGTGTTGTATATGTTTTATGTTTGTGTGTTGTAAATGTTATATGTTTGTGTGTGGTATAAATTTTATGCGTGTTTGTTGTTTATTTTTTATGTTTGTGCCTTGTGTATATTTTATATTTGTATGTTGTATATGTTTTATATTCCGCTGAAGTGAAATATCCAGGTGAATCCTGCAATTTGACAGGGGATATGAGACCGTATCCCCGTGGTAGAAAAATCACAATTTTTAATATAGCACTTCTAGCAGAATATAAAAGTTATTCAGGCTTCACAGGGGATACGATTTCATATTCCCTGTCTGTGCCCTGACGGCTCAGGGGATATAAAACACAGACAGGGAATATGAACCCGTATCCCCTGTGAAGATTCCCGAATAACATATAATATTCTATGTAATATGTTTTATATTGGTGTGTTGTATATGTTTTTTTTATGTTCATGTATTGTGTATGCTTTATATTTGTGTGTTATATATGCTTTATGTTTGATTATTTGATTATTCTGACTGTCTTATGTTTGTTTGTGTGTTGTATATGTTTTATGTTTGTATGACGAATATACTTTATGTTTGTATGACGAATATACTTTATGTTTGTATTTGGTATACGCTTTATGTTTGTATATTGTATCTGCTTTATGTTTGTATGTTGTATATTATTTAAGTTTGTATAGTCTTATATGCTTTATATTTGTGTGTCATATATGCTTTATGTTTGTACAATGTATATGCTTTATGTTTCTATATTGTATTTGCTTAATGTTTGTATATTCTTTATGCTTTATGTTTGTAAGCTGTTTTTGCTTTATATTTGAATATTTTATATGCTTTATGTAAGTTTGTTGTATATATTTGTGTGTTGTATGTGTTGTATGGTTATACCTTGTTTTTGCTTTATATTTGAATATTTTATATGCTTTATGTAGGTTTGTTGTATATGTTTGTGTGTTGTATGTGTTGTATGGTTATACCTTGTTTTTGCTTTATATTTGAATATTTTATATGCTTTATGTAGGTTTGTTGTTTATGTTTTATATGTGTGTGTTGTATGTGTTGTATGTGTTGTATGGTTATTCCTTGTTTCTGCTTTAAAATATTGTTTATGTTTTATATGTTTAATGTTTGTATGTTATATATGCTTTAAGTTTGTATAGTCTTATATGCTTTATATTTGTGTGTCGTATATGCTTTATGTTTGTACAATATGAAAAAGAAAGAAAAGGGTAAATGTCAAGGAGACAACATCCCATATCCATGTTAAAACGACCCAAAACAAAGCATCTAGGGGTCACCGTACGGTCTTTAACACAGTGAGGAATTTAACACCATATAGTAAGCCCTAAATGGCCCCTAAAAGGTAAAAAAAGTGAATAATCAATGGAAACAAACCGCATTCAGTAACCCAAATATCAAGAAACTAAAATTTTATAAGAAGATAAGGACAGGCCAATGACCAACATACTCCTGACTTGGGACAGGCGCAAAAATTGCGGTGGGGTTAAACTCGTTTTCTTGGATCCAAACCCTCCCCCTATGTGTGGTGAATGGCTAAAAAATAAATACACAAAAAGACTCACAGTAAAAATCAAACTAGAAAAAAAGTCCAACTTATCAAGACGAGTACCCTTACAATGAAGTACATAAAACATGAAGTCAATATACACAGGTACTGTCCGGACAAATGCTCGCAGTTACTGACAGCTAGCTAAGGACATAATTTCCGTTGACTATGATATCAAGCCTTCTTACATATGAAACTTCAATTGAAATACTTCTAAATAGATTTGGTATAACAACATCATCATGAAAGAAGAATATGATATTGTGCAATGCCAAATACTGCCAATATGAAAAATTGTTTAAATTTACTTATGGCGTAAAGCATTTAGGAGATGATCGATATTTTTGCCAACAAAAACCAGAAGTAAAGATTTAACAACAATGCTGTATTTATATCCTTTATGAATACGTTTGTTCAACGTATTAATAAGTTTGGAAGGACAATTTTTGAATTTATGCGCTTTGTAAATGATATTGCCATAGAAGTTTGGATGTGAAATGCCCTGATGTATAAGAGCTCTGCATTTAGAACCAAATTTTCTTAATAAGTCAATGTATCTTTAATAAAATTTAGAGAATGTTTTTATCAATTTATGATATCTAAACCCTTGATGAGAAGTTTATCAGTGAGACAAAGATTTCGGTCGTTGAAGTCAGAAACATCACTACATACTCGTGCATATCGAACAAGTTGTGAAATGTAGACCCCGTAAGAAGGGGCTGACGGAACATCGCCGTCGAGATGGGGAAAATTGACTAAAGGGAAGGAGAAATCATTTCTTTTATCATAAACCATAGTGTTTAACTTTCCTTGATTTATTGAAATATCAAGATCAAGAAAAGGAGTATAATCACTGCTGCTATTGGATTTATTTAAAGTAAGTTCTGTAGGGTAAATTTCATCTGTAAATTTAGAAAATTCCGGATTATTTAAAGCCAAAATATCGTCCAAATATCTATATGTATTGTTAAATTTATCCACTGAATGCTGTTTAAAAGGGTCTTTTTGAATTTTTGCCATGAATTGTGACTCGTAGCAATAAAGAAATAAATCTGCTATGAGAGGTGCACAGTTGGTACCCATAGGAATACCTATTTTTTGCCGATAGACTGTATCACCAAAACGAACAAAAAAATTATCAAGAAGAAAATTTAATGCTTTTATCATATCATATCATATATTTGTCACTGAAAAACAATTTAAATGTATTACAACAAATGTACGTGCATCCTGATTTTTTGAAGGACCATTTGATCAAACACGTAAATTTCTCTTTGATGAGTGTATGCGGTAATGTAGTATAAAGGTTAGAAAAATCATAGCTATCGACGGAGGTGTATGCTTCATTAACAGATCGAAGTCTTTCCAAAACTTGTGCCGAATTTTTAACACTCCAAAAGTAGTTAATTCCAACGTATTCATAACATTTGTTGTTAAAGTTGATGACGAGATTTTTTATGGTAGTAAGTGCACTAGTCAATAAAACAGAAATGTGTGTAGTTGAACATTTACTTGATGCCGAAATAAAACGAAATTTGAAAGGATTTTTGTGAAGTTTAGGAAGCCAATACATAGTAGGAATACTTTTATAATTAGAAGTTGTTCTAGGTTCAGCTGTAGCTATCATGTGATCATCAATTATTTGTGTTTCTGTTGACGTGGTAGCTTGAAATGTATATGCTTTATGTTTCTATATTGTATTTGCTTAATGTTTGTATATTCTTTATGCTTTATGTTTGTATGTTGTATATGCTTAATTTTTTATGTTGTACAGGCTTTGTATTTCATGTGTTGAATATGCTTTATGTTTTTGTGTTGAATATGCTTTATGTTTCCATGTTGTTTTTGCGTAATGTTTGTAAGTTGTTTTTGCTTTATGTTTATGTATTTTATATGTTTTATGTTAGTTTATTGTATATGTTTTATATTTGTGTGTTGAATATGTTTTATGTTTGTACATGGTATCTGCTTTCAAATAAGATTTATGTCTTATATGTTTTATATTTGTATGTTGTATATACTTTATTACCTTTATGTTGTACATGTCTTATGCTTGTGTGTTTTATATGTTTTATGTTTGTATG
>MJUU01045919.1:0-11504 GCA_002080025.1 Modiolus philippinarum
TTTCTTCTGGATGACTGGTTTGTGGTACTTTTCCTGCAGAGACTTTGTGGCTTAATCCTGGTGGTCGATAAGGTCCCATTGTTGACATTGTTGACGGAAATTGAGAATATGTTGCTAGATAAGATGGCTTGTCTCGAAGTAATGTTTGTCCTGGGGAAAGATTTTTCATTAAATTTTTGAATGCAAGTACATTTGCATATACATATGGTCTTTGTGTTGGTACAAAATCTGGTTTGAATGGTTTATATGGTGCTAAAGTTGGCTCTTTCCCAGGAGCAAATGTTTGTCCAGGATACTGAGTTGGAAGTCTGCCTGGCGGATAAGTGTATCCTGGTCCTGGCGTTCGATGGGGAGAAAATGTTGGTAGTAGATTTAGTGGGAATGGTTTATATACTTCTAAAATTGGCTCTTTCCCAGAAACAAATGTTTGTCCAGAATACTGAGTTGGAACTCTACCTGGCAGATACGGGTAGTGTGGTCCTGGTGTTAGATAGGGAGATAATGTTGGTATTAGAGCTGGTGGGAATGGTTTATATGGTGCTAAAGTCGGCTCTTTCCCAGGAGGAAATGTTTGTCCAGGATACTGTGTTGGAACTCTCCCTGGTGGATACGTATAACCTGGATCTGGTGTTAGGTATGGAGACAATGTAGGTCCAAGTCCTGGTGGGAATGGTTTATATGATGCTAATGTTGGTTCTTTCCCGGGAGCAAATGTTTGTCCAGGATACTGAGTTTGAACTCTACCTGGCGGATAAGTGTAGCCTGGTTCTGGCGTTCGATAGGAAGATAATGTTGGTATTAGAGCTGGTGGGAATGGTTTATATGCAGGTGCTAAAGTCGGCTCTTTCCCAGGAGCAAATGTTTGTCCAGGATACTGAGTTGGAACTTTACCTGGCGGATAAGTGTAGCCTGGTCCTGGTGTTCGATAGGAAGATAATGTTGGTATTAGAGCTGGTGGGAATGGTTTATATGGTGCTAAAGTCGGCTCTTTCCCAGGAGGAAATGTTTGTCCAGAATACTGAGTTGGAACTCTACCTGGCAGATAAGGGTAATGTGGTCCTGGTGTTAGATAGGGAGATAATGTTGGTATTAGAGCTGGTGGGAATGGTTTATATGCAGGTGCTAAAGTCGGCTCTTTCCCAGGAGCAAATGGTTGTCCAGGATACTGAGTTGGAACTTTATCTGGCGGATAAGTGTAGCCTGGTCCTGGCGTTCGAGATGGAGATAGTGTTGGTAGTAGATCTGGTGGGAATGGTTTATATGGTGCTAAAAACGGCTCTTTTCCAGGAGCAAATGTTTGTCCAGGATACTGAGTTGGAATTTTACCTGGCGGATAAGTGTAGCCTGGTCCTGGTGTTCGATAGGAAGATAATGTTGGTATTAGAGCTGGTGGGAATGGTTTATATGGTGCTAAAGCCGGCTCTTTCCCAGGAGCAAATGTTTGTCCAGGATACTGAGTTGGAACTTTACCTGGCGGATAAGAGTAACCTGGTCCTGTTGTTCGAGATGGAGATAGTGTTGGTAGTAGATCTGGTGGGAATGGTTTATATGGTGCTAAAGTTGGCTCTTTCCCAGGAGCAAATGTTTGTCCAGGATACTGAGTTGGAATTCTGCCTGGCGGATAAGTGTATCCTGGTCCTGGTGTTCGATGGGGAGAAAATGTTGGTATTAGATTTAGTGGGAATGGTTTATATACTTCTAAAGTTGGCTCTTTCCCAGAAGCAAATGTTTGTCCAGAATACTGAGTTCGAACTCTACCTGGCAGATAAGGGTAGTGCGGTCCTGGTGTTAGATAGGGAGAGACTGTTGGTATTAGATCTGGTGGGAATGGTTCATATGGTGCTAAAGTCGGCTCTTTCCCAGGAGGAAATGTTTGTCCAGGATACTGAGTTGGAACTCTCCCTTGTGGATACGTATAACCTGGGCCTGGTGTTAGGTATGGAGACAATGTTGGTCCAAGTCCTGGTGGGAATGGTTTATATGGTGCTAAAGTTGGTTCTTTCCCGGGAGCAAATGTTTGTCCAGGATACTGAGTTGGAAGTCTGCCTGGCGGATAAGGGTATCCTGGTCCTGGTGTTCGATGGGGAGAAAATGTTGGTAGTAGATTTAGTGGGAATGGTTTATATACTTCTAAAGTTGGCTCTTTCCAAGAAGCAAATGTTTGTCCAGAATACTGAGTTGGAACTCTACCTGGCAGATAAGGGTAGTGCGGTCCCGGTGTTAGATAGGGAGAGACTGTTGGTATTAGATCTGGTGGGAATGGTTCATATGGTGCTAAAGTCGGCTCTTTCCCAGGAGGAAATGTTTGTCCAGGATACTGAGTTGGAACTCTCCCTGGTGGATACGTATAACCTGGGCCTGGTGTTAGGTATGGAGACAATGTTGGTCCAAGTCCAGGTGGGAATGGTTTATATGGTGCTAAAGTTTGTTCTTTCCCGGGAGCAAATGTTTGTCCAGGATACTGAGTTGGAAATCTACCTGGCAGATAAGTGTAGCCTGGTCCTGGTGTTCGATAGGAAGATAATGTTGGTATTAGAGCTGGTGGGAATGGTTTATATGCAGGTGCTAAAGTCGGCTCTTTCCCAGGAGCAAATGTTTGTCCAGGATACTGAGTTGGAACTCTCCCTGGTGGATACGTATAACCTGGGCCTGGTGTTAGGTATGGAGACAATGTTGGTCCAAGTCCTGATGGAAATGGTTTATATGGTGCTAAAGTTGGTTCTTTCCCAGGAGCATATGTTTCTTCAGGGTACTGAGTTGGAACTTTACCTGGCAGATAAGTATATCCTGGTCCTAGCGTTCGATGGGGAGAAAATGTTGGTAGTAGATTTAGTGGGAATGGTTTATATACTTCTAAAGTTGGCTCTTTCCCAGAAGCAAATGTTTGTCCAGAATACTGAGTTGGAACTCTACCTAGCAGATAAGGGTAGTGTGATCCTGGTGTTAGATAGGGAGAGAATGTTGGTATTAGATCTGGTGGGAATGGTTTATATGGTACTAAAGTCGGAACTTTCCCAGGAGGAAATGTTTGTCCAGGATACTGAGTTTGAACTTTACCTGGCGGATATCTGTAGCCAACTCCTGGTGTTGAATATGGTGCCTGTGTTGGCAACAAATCTGGAGGGAATGGTTTGTAAGGTGGCAAGGTTGGTATTTCTCCTGGATAGGTAGTCGGTGGTACTTTTCCTGGAGGGTAGGTGTAGCCTGGTCCTGGTGTCAAGTATGGTCCCATAGTTGGTAATAGATCTGGTGGAAATGGTTTGTATGGTGATAGTGTTGGTTCCTTGCCTGGTGCATACGTCTGGCCTGGGTACTGTGTTGGTACTCTCCCTGGTGGATACGTATAACCTGGTCCTGATGTTAGATATGGAGATAATGTTGGTCCAAGTCCCGGTGGGAATGGTTTATATGGTGCAAGAGTTGGCACTTTCCCAGGAGTAAATTTTTGTCCAGGATACTGAGTTGGAACTTTACCTGGCGGATAAGTGTAGACTGGTCCTGGCGTTCGATAGGGTGATAATATTGATAGTAGATCGGATGTCAGATATTGACTAGATGTTTGTAGCAAGTCTGGTGGTATATATGGTGGTTTATGTGGTACCAGTGTTGGGCCAGGTGGTATTGTATTGTAACCTTGACTGGTCTCATGCAACATATATCACTTGGGTCAGTTTCCATTGTAAAATAAGTAGGTAAATTTGTATACTTTGGACACCTGTAAAATTAGAACACAGACATTACAAATCTTTTCTAGTTGTCACAACAAGTACAGCCACATTACTTTCGACCTCATTGACAAAAAACATATTTATTTTTTTTAATTTTTTAAAATATTTGAAATCATATTAATAGTCTAATAATTGTAGTGACAGTAAAGTCTTAAACCAGAGTGTCGCGAGCGACGACCGATCATGATGCTGTTGATATAGTCGACCGACAAAGAAAACATGATTGAAGCCATTTCTCTAGATGTTTACTGTCCTGGAGTATTAGGTGTTTATATAAGTCCAAATGCTGACAATTTTTTATATTCGTACAATTAATCAATGTTAAACTGCAATATAAAAAGCAATTTCATCATATTAGCTTCTACAAATGTATTTTTTTATTTTTTATTTATTTGTTATTTGTTATTTGTTCAGTTCAACGATTATGCTGAGAAAATGGAAATGGATTGGGCATATCCTCCGATTTGACAACAGTAAAAGGATATGCACAACAACCCTAACATGGCATCCAGAGGGCAGAAGGAAAGTCGGATGGCCTAAAACTACCTGGAGGAGAACAACAGAACAAGAGAGACCAACTGGGATTTAACACTTGGACACAGGCAAGAGTGGCGGCAAGAGACCGGATAAACTGGAGGCAGTGTATCAGGACCTTGTGTGCCAGTGGGCACGAAGAGGATAGGTGAGGTGGGGTGAGCTTCTACAGAATGAATGAAAGATTTTTTCCTTATCTGACTACATTTTAACTAGAAATATGTAAGCAAAGCTCACTAATATCATACCCCCGCTCCCCTTGAAAAAAATCTAATCATATTTTAAATAGCTGGTGCACAATGGCAACATGTATGTACTGATGGTGAATAAAAGGATATGGAGTAAATGCACATGAGACAAAATGGTAAAAAACTAGCAAAGGAACAACGCTTTTATTGTTGTTCTTCATCTTGAAGTCACCATGAGGCCTTCAACAATGAGCTTTGCTCATACCTCATAGTAAGTTCAAGACGGCCCCTAGTCTCTTACAATCACTGTCATCCTTTGCCCGACAAAAGCACTAGTGTCTTAAGCTAGTGGACAACTACAACATATAGACAAACACAGGGCACTCATCAAGTCTAATGTAAGAAAACTTGGCGTTATAAAATAGTGAGATGTGGGCACTTAAAACAGGTGGTCTGGATTACATTTCGAAAATTACAAAAATAATTGCCAAAATTTGAAAGTATCAATAGTATATCTATATGAGAAATTCTCTCGAGCACAAGTACACCATAACTGAAAAATATAGAGAGCATACATCTCTCGCACGGGGAACATTCTGTGAAAGTTTCAGTAAATTTCATCTTGTGGTCTAGGAGGAGTTGTCGCCACAAAGTAGGTACCCTATGGCGGACGGACGGACGAACGAACGAACGAACGAACGGACGGACGGATGAACGAACGTACGAACGAACGGACACCCTGATTACTATATACCGCCCACTAAAGCGGGGGGTATGATAATAACAACAACGCATACATGCTGTGGTATTAGCAGCAAGTTAAGGTAGATAGACACTGATGTTTGATCATATTTACATCCAAGAGATTTTCTTACAATTGGCACAATTGAAGACCCAATCCTATACACTTTAAATCCGCAATAAAAAGTATGGGTCACCATGCTTGTTTTCTTCTTCTAGAATCGAGGTCAAAGTTTGTGCATTTGTTGGCCATTTTCCCCCTAAATTTACCGTAAGAAGCAGCGGGAAACTACAGAAAGGCAATCTTAAACTTAACAGAAATGAATCTTATATCCATGAGAATATTTTATTCTTTTGTTAATAGATCGTTTATAATCTCAAGTAAGGGAAAAGGCGAAAAATGTATACCTTTTAACTGAGATATTTTCCAAAGTAACCGTAATGAACATTATTTACGGGAAAAGGGAGTTAATTCGCGGCAAAGTAGATGTAATATGACCAATCGATTATGACGTCACAAAGGAAAATCTGTCAAATGAATATTCCGGCCAAAAAAATCAAATCAAATCCGTATTCGACACTTTATTTTTCAAATGCGCAATTGAATTGTACCTTAAGTACTTTCAAAATTTAGAACAAACATTTGAAGATATCAACACCCAAATGTTAAGAACAGGCAGTCAGTATTTGTAAATTTATAACATTTACAACTTTTCAACTTATGATCAGACTTCTGCTTTGAATTATAAATTAAACAAGATAATTCACTGTCACTTTAACTATGTTGTCCCTTTTTGGGGCTTTAGAACAGACATTGCATAATTTGTTTTTTTATTTATTTGATACTGCCAACGTATCATTATTCTTTTCTATGTATAACCATGTAATGGAGGGATAATTATGGCGTAAATGCACATGAGACAAAGTCTCTACAAATACACGGTAAAAAAGGCAATGGAACAACGCATTCATTGTTGTTCTTTATACTGAAGTCATCATGATGCCTTCAACAATGAACTAGTTTTATGTTGTTGTCGTCATTTTGATCATTTTTTCTCTAAATGTCTTCGAGAAAAAATATGTTTAACACTGATCAATCAAATGCCACAAAAGAGTGTTAGGAATGTTTTACAGTATTTTTTTTCTTTGAAAGTGACATTGTTGTTGGTTTCGTAGATTTTTTATGAAGAGAACTTGATGATCAAAGAAATTTTCAAGTTTAGAAATAAATCAAAGAATTCAATAATTTTAACAAATTCTGGTAATATTGTTATAAACTTAATAACTCTTTTTGGAGTTTGATTAGATTTTTTCCTTGAACTGCAAAACTTTTTCCCAGCCATTCATACGAAGGCAACAGTAGAATTTCTTTTTTGTCAATAGCATGTTCTAATGGAATCAATACAATTCTTCTAGTGAGATAGTACTTAATTCTCTTATTTCAAAGCGTTTACGTTTTCAAGAATGTATCCTCTATTTTTTTTTTTTTTTTTTAGTCCTACTTTTTCTTCTTTTAACCCTGAGTAATATCGGAAGTCAATTATTTCAAATTCAATTCTCATGAAATTCTTATTTAAAGAACTATTAAAAAACGTGGGAAAACAACGATTAAAAATTTCAACTTGTTACACCTAATGGTCACAGTGACTTGGATGCTGACTATCATTACAAAACATGCATAAATGCAAGGTAAAAAATCATCTGAACATAATTATACAGTCATTGAGTTAAGAACTCAGACATTATATGAATGTGGGTCAATGGAGCGAAACAATCTAGGTAATCTTGACCTGACTTGCTTGAAGGCTGACCTACCATCCCTAATGCATTTATATGTAAGGTTAAACAAAACTGCCATATGCAGTTACTGAGAAATAAACTCGGACATAAATCTGAATGTTGCCAAAAATATAGTAAAAAAAACAGATCCAAATTTGAATGCATATACAAAGTAAGTTGATTCAAACTTAGAAACTGGGATAAAGGTCGTATAAGTGGTGCCCCCTCCCCCAAAAAATACTTTAATTGTAAGTCCTAACATGTTTTCAAGTCATCACAAGTATTACGGTACACATCACGATCTTGTGGACTGCTATGGGATATCTGTTTTCCAGATGACAACAGATGTTTCTCTTTATTGCTAAGCTTGTTTTTTCTCTACCTGAGTTGGACTTTACAACCGGAGTTGACATGTTCAACACGGTGGACGTCTTATAAGAGGCAGGAAATGCTTACTCTACAAGTGTAACTGATCTCATCCATGCCCTTTTTGTTTTGATTTGCTCTTTTTTATTCTATTTTATTTTTTTTAACCGTGTTGTTCATCGCTGTAAGTGGGTGTGTCTCCATTTTTCTTTTCTGTGCCGTACTCATGTTATGTCTTTGTTTCTTTGTTTCTCCGACGTTGCCAGTGTCCTTTAGACTTAGGTTTGGTTATCACTTACTTTTTACAAATTCAAACATAAATGTTTCGTACCTCTCCTTACACTTGTAGGTTCCGGTTGTTGCGTTCTCACAGGAACATTTTAAGTCACAACCATCGTTCCAAACTTGGCCTTGGTTGAATGGCACACCTTTGTACATACATTGAGCTGAAAAAAAGAATTATGAGGGTATTATGAGTAGTTGATATGGCAAAAAGCCGTAGGTTTTCAAAAAACGTTTTTGAAAACCTACGGCTTTTCCCCATAGTTAACTACTATCTACGGGACTAACGAAAATAAGCAATTGTTATTCACTACAGTTGAGACGGGTAAAACGGGCTAGATTCTTAGTNTATTATGGATATCAATAAACTGTTCCCAAACAGGCGCTCATATTTGGAAACTTGACATTACAAGTCTCATAACTTAGTCAAATAGTCAAAACTTATGCGACACTTTAACCTTAATTGCCTCATTGAGGAGGCTCAATCTTGATGTTGTTTCTATCAAAGATTTCTTGAAAACATTTGTAATTTTATAAGCATTGTAGTCTAAATCGAATGGTAAAATGAAATATATAGGTCCGTGTGCATTTAACTGATGTATAAGACATTAAAAGTCTGGCGAGATATTGATTTCCCTGGATTTTCCCTTATTTAACATCAGGACTATTTTTAATCTAAAAACTAGAAAGTTATATAAAGAATTCTACGAAAACTTACTGGGTCTTAATTTCACCTACTGAAGACATTCACGAATCAAAAAGTGGGGTATAGTCTGGATTTCAAATAAAACCAGAAATTTGCTTATGTAATATGAAATAATTCATTTTTTTTTCAAAATTCAAAATAATAAATAATTAATGAATAATAAACATTTGGCATGAAAGTTTTTTAAACCCTAAAACACACGTGATTTTACCAGGCAATATGGCACCGAGAAAGTGCTGGTTTTCCGACTGTCACTGTAAATTAAGCTTCTGAAGATGGTCATTTTGACAACTTATATCTTAAATGAAGATCATTTCAAAGCAATTGGAAGACCAAACCTCCAAGCGAATAAACCTTATAAAAAAAAAGGAGAACAAAGAACTAAGATAGTCTAAATGAAAAGCCAAAAGTCAGCTACGCACAGAGCTTTGCACAATGGAAATACTTCTTTGGAACAAAATTTCTAGATTTAAGATATCGCAAGTTTCCAAATAAAATCGGCCTTCGGGGCAGTATCGACACACAGGCAGATCTAGGATATTAGATTCTGAAAATTCGTTGTGGAAAAAATCCGCGCTCGTAGCGAGGCGAAAAAAAAATTTATTTAGTCATTTTTTTTTCTAATTAAAATCCTATTAACATATCTTCCAGAATTACCACGATACTTTTTTTGCAGTTAAAGGGGGAAAGGGTGGCGTGGGCCCTCTACGCCCCTCCCCCTAAAAAAATCCACCCTCCACCCTTTACTGTGTTGGTGAATATCTTGGGGCACTCACAGTACAGAAATGTACCTTCAAATTTATGAATTTGAAAAATGAGAGGTAGATCTTACGTTTTTTGTGTATGATTAAAATGATACTTACCCAATGATGTTTGTCTCTTTAAAAATATTTTGGCCGAAAAGGCGGGAATAAATGTAAGGATGAACGCTAGTGTGCGTCTCATCCTTTGGCACGAAATGAAAAAAATGATATATTAAAGATAGGACTTAAAGTAACAATAAGATAGAGTTTGATCTTTTCAGAATCGATTTAAAGAAATATTCTTATCATTCGGGAAGTTAAATTCATGAGGCACAATAAAGGAGATGAAATAAAAATTTTCCCAAAATACAGCACTTATCGAGCTACACATAATATAATTGTGTATTCTAATGTATTGGAATTTGACGACAAACAAGCACACATTTACTGATTTTTACGGTAATGTTTCTTTTAATCTAAATACCTTACTTATGCCCCTTTCTGTCAATACATCCTGGAGCCGTGGCTTCGCCCACCACTCTTGTATAATGAGATATTAAGTATTCAAGTTGATAAGAACTAAAATCTAGAGAAATTTACAGTTAAGAAATAGATTATTGCAAGCGGGCTCTATGCGAATTAGAACATGGGCAGACCTTATAGTTGTCAATATTTTATACCGAGCGATAGCGAGGTATAAAATGAAGACAAGTATAAGGTATGACCATGTTCTAATTCGTATAGAGCCCATTTGCAATAATCTATTTCGATTCTAATATATTTGACCACGAGTTTTGAACATTCGAAGCGGCTCTTAGAGAGCAATATTGGGTTTGCACTAGAATTGAAATATGTCGGGAAAACTGCATACAAACACACATAAATGGACATAGATATCATATTCGATGTTTTATTAATACAAGTGGCTCATAAGCTTATGAATTAATACAAATGATATGTTATAAAACATATAAAATACGGATATTTTAAAATCGAGGCGGGTATCAGTGTGAGTTGGTTGTATTTCTGATTTATATGACTACTTAGTTATGTTATTTTTGAAGCCCAAAAAGAAAAGAAAAAGAATAAAACTCATATTTATGATTTTATTAACGTTAAAAATTAAAAATTTTATGTTTAAATCGTGGAGCCTGATATGCAACATAGATAAGATTTCATAACAACACATTCGTTGATAGGTTACAGTTATGTCAATTTCAGTTCCGAGTCTTAAATTTAGTAACTGTTGTAAATTTCTAATATTATTTGATATGGATTTTTGAACGATTCGTTATTTAAAACTTTATTTACGCAAAATAAAATGAATATTGAGTGAGTAAAATGTGAAATTGTACATATTGAATGTCCTTTTGTAAAAAAATATACGCATGTGCCAAAAAATATTGTTGGAATTAGAACATAGCTTTGTTTCCAAAGCGAAAGAAGAGAGTCATATTAGAACTACCCATACAATATATGGTGAAGCTGATTCGATGTTAATTTAACTCTTGTAAAATTTCCACTGAACTTTATTAATCTGATTGAAACCAGAGATTCAAAAGATGCAGAATGTCGATCCCAAAACTGCATAAAACATAGTAAATTTTGTTATGCTGTACACGTGTGTCAAGGAGGTAATCTCTCATCAGCAGTATTAGAATGAAATAATATGGAAACCATAACCCAAAAATTGTCAGAGATAAAATAATACAAGACATATCGAAATAGGAGGTCAAATCCAGCACAGGGGACATCTATCAAGTTCAAAACACGCAATGAAGCTTTAATAAAATATGTAAATTTATTATTATTGTCCTAAATCCAGTAACTAATCAACAAGTGAAATTGCTTGGTTCCTTCTTAAAGTAGTCGCTAGAACTGAGGACAGGGGGCATTTAATTTCATTTGCTTTATATGTATGTTTGTTCAAGATGTATATTGTCACTTTATCTGTTATATGCCTTTGGCCCTTAATTGGGCGTAAATTGTGCATTTTCTTCATTAAAGTATATTAAAGTACTAATATTTTCTTCACCTGATAATTTTTAAATCAAATGACCGCATAAATTCTTGCTTTTATTTATATTATTTTTAAACTACAGTGATTTGATTACAAAATTCTCATAATTCAAGTGTTCCGAAATGATTTAAACGATTGCCACATCAAACTTCCGTGCCTTTTAGATAAAATTATTGTTAATTAATTAAATTCTTTTGTGCCGATTTACAAAAATATGAAGAAAACTTAAATTATGAGAATTATGAAAGCAAATCATTATAAACTGATATTTTCGAATGACTTATATTTGTAAACATACATTAAAAGATCTTTCTTTTCAATGATTTTTTTAAAGTGCATGTATGATATGATAAACATTAAAATGGTTTCGACACATTTGAATCATGAAAGTTAAGGGAATAAAGAATTCTGACTTGA
>MJUU01045919.1:14116-28502 GCA_002080025.1 Modiolus philippinarum
AAAGGGGGAAAGGGTGACGTGGGCCCTCTACACCCCTCCCCCCAAAAAAATCCACCCGCCACCCTTTACTGTGTTGGTGAATATCTTGGGGCACTCACAGTACAGAAATGTACCTTCAAATTTATGAATTTGAAAAATGAGAGGTAGATCTTACGTTTTTTGTGTATGATAAAAATGATACTTACCCAATGATGTTTGTCTCTTTAAAAATATTTTGGCCGAAAAGGCGGGAATAAATGTAAGGATGAACGCTAGTGTGCGTCTCATCCTTTGGCACGAAATGAAAAAAATGATATATTAAAGATAGGACTTATAGTAACAATAAGATAGAGTTTGATCTTTTCAGAATCGATTTAAAGAAATATTCTTATCATTCGGGAAGTTAAATTCATGAGGCACAATAAAGGAGATGAAATAAAAATTTTCACAAAATACAGCACTTATCGAGCTACACATAATATAATTGTATATTCTAATGTTATGGAATTTGACGACAAACAAGCACACATTTACTGATTTTTACGGTAATGTTTCTTTTAATCTAAATACCTTATTTATGCCCCTTTCTGTCAATACATCCTGGAGCTGTGGCTTCGCCCACCACTCTTGTATAATGAGATATTAAGTATTCAAGTTGATAACAACTAAAATCTAGAGAAATTTACAGTTACCCATACAATATGGTGAAGCTGATTCTATGTTAATTTAACTCTTGTAAAATTTCCACTGAACTTTATTAATCTGATTCAAAAGATGCAGAATGTCGATCCCAAAGCTGCATAAAACATAGTAAATTTTGTTATGCTGTACACGTGTGTCAAGGAGGTAATCTCTCATCAGCAGTATTAGAATGAAATAATATGGAAACCATAACCCAAAAATTGTCAGAGATAAAATAATACAAGACATATCGAAATAGGAGGTCAAATCCAGCACAGGGGACATCTATCAAGTTCAAAACACGCAATGAAGCTTCAGTATTTCAAGGGGTTAAAACTTTAATAAAATATGTAAATTTATTATTATTGTCCTAAATCCAGTAACTAATCAACAAGTGAAATTGCTTGGTTCCTTTTCAAAGCAGTCGCTAGAACTGAGGACAGGGGGCATTAAATTTCGTTTCCTTTATATGTATGTTTGTTCAAGATGTATATTGTCACTTTATCTGTTATATGCTTTGGCCCTTAATTGGGCGTAACTTGTGCATTTTCTTTATTAAAGTATATTAAAGTACTAATATTTTCTTCACCTGAAAAATTTTAAATCAAATGACCGCATAAATTCTTGCTTTTATTTATATTATTTTTAAACTACAGTGATTTGATTACAAAATTCTCATAATTCAAGTGTTCCGAAATGATTTAAACGATTGCCACATTTTTAGATAAAATTATTGTTAATTAATTAAATTCTTTTGTGCCGATTTACAAAAATATGAAGAAAACTTAAATTATGAGAATTATGAAAGCAAATCATTATAAACTGATATTTTCGAATGACTTATATTTGTAAACATACATTAAAAGATCTTTCTTTTCAATGATTTTTTTAAAGTGCATGTATGATATGATAAACATTAAAATGGTTTCGACACATTTGAATCATGAAAGTTAAGGGAATAAAGAATTCTGACTTGAGTGCTATTTTCGTGCATTGAGATTTTTTTTTGTGTGTGTGTCAGAGTACAACACTTTGACTGAATATATAACTGCCATGATTTAAATGTTTGCGAGAGCGGAAATACTGGTCAGCTTGTCCCAGCCGAGACAATTTTTATTTTAATCTGAAACTTCAGTAATGCAATTTATACAAATACTACTAGTATCTGTTTTTAAGATTACTTTCACTTTTGTACTATATTCTAATATGTCGCTCTTCTTTCCCTGTGTGAACAAACATATGTCGTTGTCAATACATGTAGCGTTGAAAACAACTGATCAGCGTTGACCCAACACTGGACAGTCTTTCTCAACAATAGACAGTCCTCTTTACAAATAGGTAGCGCTGATAATGACTGATAAGCCTTGACTCAACACTGAACAGTCCTTTTCAACACAAAATCGTCCGGGCACTCCGGTTTCCTCCACCACTAAATGACTGGCCGTCATGAAATAGCTGAAATACTGCTGAAAGTGACGTTAAACCCAATATCAATCAATCAATCAGTCATCAACACAAAATTGTGTTTAAATGGCTACCCAGTGTTGAGCCAACACATTTATAACAGTCTTTCTCAACGCAAAACAGATATCATCAGTTCAAAAACAACTGACTGTGGTAATCGCAGTCAACATCTCTGTCATTAGTGAGAGATCACTGCTGAATCCACTTGAACAATTAGAACTACACTATGTCACAAAATAGTTCTTGGATAAGACCCTTTTAAAAACTGTGTCCGCTAGGTCCGCAACCATCCTCCAAGACATGTCTCTGTAGGAAACATCGTTTTGCAATTGATTGTATTTCCCTATATATTAAGAAGTTAAACATATGTACATTTTTTTTTCAATCATATAAAGGAACCCTTCCGTATTATCTCATGACATTGTTATCGTATGTTAGAATTTCTGTACATGATTTACCTTCTTAAGGTGTGTCAGTGGTATTATTCCACCATTTTTTTCATTTTTTCATACTTATTCATTTGGGTTTCATTCATTAAAAATTTAACAAAAAAATATTAAAAATGTAAAGGAAGTTCAAACGTATTTAAAATTATTATTCCGAATCACTTTCACAACATTTTCATTACAAAAAAGTGAGGTGAACCACACAAGCTTTAAATTTGGTACACTGAAATTATGCAAGGGAGACAATTCGATAAAAGAATTTAACATATATCACTAGAGAAATTAACATTTCGCAATTTATCCCTCTTATTTCAACGGTGACCCTTAATTTTTATTTCTTAAATGTAAACCATATAATAATATCAAAACACATGTAAAGTATGAACAAAATCTATAATAGATTTTTCAAGCTATCCTCTCATATAATCATTTTCTCAAACATTTCTTAGTAATATCCGGAAATTTTCAATTTTAGTTTTATATTTTGAACATTAATACAATTATTTTTCTACACAGAAAATTTCACAAAATTCTATAGTAGTAAAATAATACCCTGCAGACACCTTAACGCAGTTCACTATTGAATTTTATTCTATTAGCCATTTAGAACCAAGCTTGGTTAAAAAAGTCTTTGGATTGTCTCCTTAAAAGAAAGATGTCCATAATGTATTATTTATATGATTATTGAATATTCAAATATTTTAATAATTTTGGGAAAAAGTTTGAACAGCTGTTTCCTTATTTTTTTTCAACATTGATATTGCAACAAGGTGTCGCACAGTCGTCAGTCAGTAAATAAGGTGTCACATTAGGCAAAATTGGTGCCAACAAGGTTCAAATTTTAAATACACGCATTATTATTACTTTTTTACAGCGTATATGTGTTGACGGATCTTCAACCAAAAACTGTGTTTTTTGTTTCTTTGTTGAAAAAATACAATTTTACAATTTTTCAAACATATTTGATGGTGTTAGGCCGTATCAAGGTTAATTTGCAGATTCTCATCCAGCTGTAACAAAAAATCGGGGGTGGGTGGGAATGTTTATTTTATTTTCTTATTTTCACTAAAATTGATAATCAAAAAATAAATTGAGCTTAGAAAAAAGTGGAGTGGGTGGGATGAGAATCTATTAATTAATTTGGTGTGGCCTTAAATTCAAGAATTTATTTTAATCAGCAATAAAATGCCAACAGAGCGTAATTCAGCCATAAAGTTAAGTGTAGATAAAGGGGGAACCTACATAAACATGTTATCATTGATGTAAAGAACAAATATTTTTGCAAGTTTGGGGATTTATTTTTGTAATTTCGAAATGTAATTCTGACCACCTGTTTAAAGTGCCCACATCTCACTATTTTATAATGCCACGTTTTTTTACATTCGACTCGATAAGTGCCATGTGTTTGTCTATATGTTGTAATCAGCCACTAGATTAAGACACTAGTGCTTTTGTCGGGCAACGGATAACAGTGATTGTAAGAGCACTTTGCGAGTTTAATTATGTTTGTTGACAAAACCACATTAATCACCAGAAATGGATGTAGCGCTGTTCGACAGTTAGCAATGAATTACACTCAAACCGGTGCTGAGGGCCGTCTTGAACTTACTTTGAGGTATGAGCAAAGCTCGTTGTTGAAGGCTTCATCGTGACTTCAAGATGAAGAACAACAATAAAAGCGTTGTTCCTTTGCTTGTTTTTACCATGTATTCGTAGAGACCTTGTCTCATGTGCATTTACTCCATATCCTTTCATTCACCATTAACTATCATCCAAATTAACCATCTAGTGGTCTTTCTTACGAGTTTAATTTCTTATCTCTTGGATCTTCAAGACAAATAACATCAATAACAGCATTTATTAGTTGTGATTTTGATTTGTACATGTATATGGTTTCTATTTCAAAACTTGAAGGAAAGTCCGCAAAGGGTGAGTTTATTTTGTACATAAGCAATAAATGAAGGGATGTATGTCTATATAAGCAGTGTACTTTTATTACCTTTTCCGAGAAGAATCGTCACATTTCATTCCACATGGTTAGTATTGAGGCACTCAAATATGCCTTCAATTACACAAGAGTTCCTACGTCGAATGTCTTTGACCTCGAAGCGTCTAGCATTGACTCCTGCACAATACGCCTACCACAAGTGCATACGGTTGCACTATAAACAATGTTTTATCAGTCAAAGGAAATGAAGCCGGATTAAGAACAAGATAATTATTCTAAATGACGTAGTGACAATTTTTGTACATTGACTTGATAACCAATGTTATTGCATGACCTCACGGGGTCAGGCACTTCTAGATTCAGTTTTCTCCATAGCATCGGAAATGATTTTATGATTTTAGTAAAACGTAACGTGCAATGGTAAAATACTGTGAAAAAAGACGTTGTTGTGATTTACTTTAATATTTTACCAACCATGAAGTGAGCGAAGCGAACATGGTTGGTAATTGTAAACACTTTTCGTCCTGAAGCGGAAGTGGGAGGAGCTAAAGCTGTATACGAGGTTTCGAAACTGAAATCGCATGTCGCGCCGAAGACGTGACCACACCCAACGGATTCTAAATGATGAATGAATAGTATTTAACAATTTAGCATTATGCTTCGTGACGAAGGCGCGACCGTATCAACAAACAGAAAACTGGTCTGTATTTTGTATTTTCGAACACGAGATCACACGAGACAACTCGGGATCACATGAGACAACAAGAAATCACATGAAACAGGCAGTTTCGTATGTGCAAATTAATGATTAAAATGAATATGGAAGAAAATGTCGTGCCGAAGGCTATATCGTCGAATAACCATTAAAAATTGCAGGGACAACGCGTGCTTCATTCAGTGGCAAACATCGGGTGTCCGTAGTAAAGCGCTTCCACCAATTAGGCCTATATGAGTCAATTGAAAGACGTGCCAAGGCACGACCACTAGAATAAGGATAAAACTGTCGTGCCGAAGGCACGAAATTGTGATTAATAGCAAACAATGAATAGGCCTAAGTGTTGACGTGCTGAAAGAACGTAATGAGGAAGCCCATGGCCACGCACCCCTCAAGTATCGTGACATGCATGAAAACGGCGAACGTGGATTTCATGGCATCGTGAATAAAGATGTCTTTTAATATAAAAGAACCCCACTGCTTTAAAAAATATAAAGCAGTGGAGAACTTCAAGTTACCTTGAAGTTAGAGATTCCCTTTTCCTTGCCTTATGCCAATGCTATTTGATAGCCTACTTGCGTGAATATTTGACTGAAAACTTTCAAAATGAAATGGCATTACGCTTTAAAACATAATAATGATCAAATTAATGTAAAAATAGTCAATCTTCAAATGAACACAACTAAGCGTCTACACCGGAAATATGTATACTACCGTAGTGCTGTTGAGATTGCAATGCATACAGAGGTAGCATAAACTGGTGAAATGTATATAGGAAAAAAAGGATATGGAGTGAATGTTCTGAGGGGTTCCTATTTCTATATCCCAGGGTTCCCTCGGGGTCAGTCCCGTTTAGGAGGGTCTATACCCCGGGGTTCCCTTGGGGGTAGGACTAATGGTTAAGATATCAGAAGAATTATTGTAATATTCCATGTCCCTGTAATTTTCTTCTCAAACATCCCATGTTGAAAAAAGTCGTAAATATCCCATATCCCAATATTCACTCAACAAGATGCTTTAACCAACGTATACAACTTTCAGAATCAGCTACTGTATTCAATAATAATGGTTGTGATTAGGACTTGGCTTCTTTTTAGATTCTTTGTTACATGAGTTTTGATGTGTTTGATAATTTGATAAACCTCGAATTTTTAATACTAGTATAACGATATCTTGACAATTAAAAAATGAGTATGGCAAAGTTGATTTATCATACAAGAAGCAATACAGTCCATCCGGATCAGTATGTTTTCAGATTCGATGTGCGCGTTGATTTGAAAGACTGAACAGATCAAAAGTGATAGGGTCGATTCAATAAAGGTGTCCCTACCTGACCTTCTTGACAAATCAAATGCCGTGATGTTGTGACTGGTTAATTGTCTGCTTCTGTATCAACAACTACTAGTTCCTTTGAAAAAGATGACAAGATGCTACATTGTGTATGAATGTATACAATATTTTGTCTGTTTCCCTCCACATTTGATGACATTGTGTTTTCTTTAACACAGAAGCTGACAAAACATATACACGTCACAAACTGGCGGTGGGGACAGATTTATTGAATCGGTTCTATCTCATTGGTAAAGTCAGCTGGACATATTGACTCAGAGGATTGATAGCACGCCCCTTTTCCTTGACCGCACATTTCGGTTACTGTCAGTTTTGTGTTCAGGTGAAAGATGCATATTCGTTTGACCACTTCAGTCTATCAAATCAATGCGCACATCAAATCTGATAGCTCAATCCGGTCAGACTGTAACATGAAATCGCAGTACAAAATACAGAAAATAACAGTACCACTTGACGTATATTTACCACGCAAAATCACAGTACCGTTGAAAAATTACCCGACTCAACAAATGGATTTTATTAAGGACTTCATTCTTGGTTTTTAACCATCATATTTATTTCATGTTTTATTTGAAATATTATTTGATACAAACATATTTACTTCTTAATTTTTCATAAGTTCATAAGAGTAATGTATTAACCGGTTTTAAAAGCGCTAATCAATCTCATAATCTTTCAAAAACCGTACAATTACATGCCAGTTATCAAACTTTGAAAATCACCTGATGCACAAAAAGCAAATTCTAATGCACTTATGTTTGTAAGGCTTATTTTGATTGAGTAAATTCAAACATTTCAGGGGGTAAAATCTATGATTTACCGTCGGAACCCATAGCAACGTAATGGCACAGAAGCATACCAAACTTCCTGTGATCTGAAAATCGAGTTAAAACGATCTTTTTGCGGATTTGCATTAGAATAGTATGAAATATAGAGATAACCAAACTGATATTTAGGATCTTCAGGAGTAAATCAAAGATTTTACTGTCGCAAACCACCATTTTCCGGCTCCCCTAACGCGTTGCTCCAAAAGTTTGCAACCGCAAAATCTACGATTTACCCTTCAGACCCTTATATATAGTATGGTCATCTCTTTAATAACAGTACCCCGGTACGTGAAATCACATTTCAGAGGACCAAGATGGCATAATGTGTTTTTCAAAAGTTAAATTGCAAAAATCTATGATTCCTATTTCGGTAAATTTCCTGAAGTTCTCAAAGACCTGTTATTTTCTTATTTCGGTAAATTTCCTGAAGTTCTCAAAGACCTGTTATTTTTTTTAAATACCTAGAAACCATAAAATTCTTATTCCTTACAGTAATAAGAATAATTTCAGTAGTAAATCGCAAAAAATCTTTAATTCCAGTTTTGGTGAATTTCATCAAACTCAAATTTGGTATATTTCCTGAAAGTCTAAACGACCAAATATTTTGGAATTCTACCTATAGCAACCACATTTAAATATAGGCAAAATTATAAATACAACATACTGAGCGGGAGAGAAGGTCCCATGGTTTTTTTACGAATTTTTTGATACAGAGGCTGAAATGATGCATATTGGATTACAACGCGCTGAAAAAGGGTATACTGAAATCAATTTCAATGAGTAGGAAAGCTAATTCGGCAATTTATTAGCAGCACTATAGGGCCCATAGGTTGTTGGTATCACAAACGTGTGGCACCAACACACCTGAACAAACAATAGTGCCCCAAAAAAGACAGAGGACAGAGCATCATCCTTATTTCCTTCAGATTGATAATGTATTAATGATATTTTACACAACACGTACCTGATATGTTTTCACATGTCGAATGTCGTTCGATTATAGGGTTTCTATGGGAGATTCTCTGTATAAACGTATATAATATGTATCTAAAATATTGCAAGGGCAAAACATGTTGACAAAAAGCAAAGCATAAAAAATTGACGGTCAAAATGCAGTAGGTGCGGACAAAAAGACAAATTTGCGGACAAAAAGCAAAGCGGACAAAAAGCGACGGACAGAAAGCAAAACTTGCGGACGAAAAGCGCCATTTTGTGGAAAAAAGGGAACAGCGGACAAAAAGCAACATGCGGACAAAAAGCACTGTAACATTGTACCAATGTGAAATGCACATTGATAGTAAAATAGGAAATTGACGATAGATATATGTTATATTATTACAAAATAGCAAAAATAAATGGCAATATTGAAAAATGGATTAAATATTATAAAAAGGGGGAGGGACCATAGGGGCCCAATACAGGGTCCTGTCCTCAAGCACCTGTGGTGCATGGTTGATTTCAGCTTGTAAATTAATAATTTCATGTTGGTGCCAGTTGTGATAAATATTCAAATAGTACTAGGCATGTTGATAAACAATTACATGTTGTTTCAAATGGAAATGTTTTTGGGGAATATAGAAATATAAATTTGATGTGACCAAGGACGTAAAGTTAAATATGCGTCTTTGATGTGATATATGGTGAAATTCATAATTTACAATATATAATAGCTGTAAAAACCGTCCAATACAATTTAAAAGTAATACATTATTGAAATCTGCAAAAATAAAAGGAGCTGACCACTGTTAAATGAGTCCCCAAGCTTATAGGAGATGAAACACTTAGCTTTAACTAGAAAAATTGCTCATTATAAGATTGCAAAAAATTAGTATTCAATATTATACTACATGTAAATGAGGCAGACAAATATTGTGCATGACATCGTGGAATCATGAGTAAAATATTATGTCAGGTTGCTGTGAGTTTGTAAGAACCCCGGATCAGAACCGAGCCTTATTTTTTGCACATTAACATTAAGCATTGAAAATTCAAAATATTTTAAAATTGCAGTTTTAAAGGTGGGCGTGTTAAATGTTTCAAAATGCGATAACTTTATTTATTTGCACAAATACCCTAACGTGTTAAAGCAAAATATAGACAATACAATGACATACAAATTCACAAATTGTTTACAACATATAACCATGATAACAAGAAGATTAATTATATTTAATGATGTAAAATTGGCTAACAGCATATGCTGTACAAATCCGGGTAACCATCTTTTTATTATTTTTTTCTAGACCCCCTCCCCCCGACTCAACCACAAGACACCAGACCATGTTTTCAATCATCACGCGATTTAGTATTACTCAATACTGGACGTTAATAAGAAAGTGGTCAAAGGTCAGGCAAGCTTTTTTTGAAAGCTTATACTTGTCAAAACAAGATTCTATCTCGATATATACACAATGTCACCATTCTATCGTGCTATATATATCACAGATAGCATACGTTGCGGTGCAGTAAATAAAGTGAGAAAGGAACCGTCAGTCTTTTAAAAAAATAATCCAAAGACAATGGCAATATCGGAAACACAATTTACAAAGATATCACATAAGTACACAGAAAAGAAAAAAGGAAAAACATATACAGATGAATAACACGGAACCAAAATAATACATGGATGAGATTAGGTACATCAGTTGATGATCAGCCCAGTAGTCGTACTTCGGTGCTGACCAGAAAGCCGATTATTTTTGGAACCTTACAATATCTAAATTTTTGTAAATTTTATTGAAAACTAAGGAGTATCTCCCTCACGCAAAGCTCTGTCCTTAGCTGATTTTGGCCTTACATTTAGATCATATTGGTTATTTGTTCTCTATCAGTTTTTAAACATCTTTGAGTTTATGGTCTTCCAAACGTTTAGATTTTATCTGCACTGATGAGACATAAGTTGTCAAAATGCGCATATGCAGAAAGTAAATTCACAGTAACTTCGGTATTTAGTTATTTGAGTAAAAATCTCCTGCTTCTTATAGACACCCACTGTGTTGTCAAATCCAAATGCAGATTCGCAAGAATATTCCAGAAGTATTGTTTTTATGCACATTTGTCGCAATATTGCCGCGGTCAAGGAAGTGGCAAAACTTTTAATGTAATGAAGTCAAGATTAACACCCCAAGCTTACACAATGTGTTAGTTTCATTGATGTCAAATGTCTACATTGTAGATATTTCAGACGTGAAGACCTGACAAATGTATACAATGTTGTCTTTGTACGACGGTTAGTCAGTGAAAGGTTGAGAGCGTGGGAGTTTAAATTCTAATGTCGGTAAATTGAAAGTTTTGCCACTTGCTTGACCGTAGCAGTATTTTATTGCATTCTACATAGATAATAAGAAAAACTTGTTCAGCTGATGCGTCCAATAAGCTCAAATTGGCAAATAACGACCAAGATCCTACTGCTTTCAGCAAATGATATGTTTGTGCGCAAAACGGTAAATTCTTAACAAAATGCATGCAAAATCTTCTATTTTGGACATGACTAAAATTAAAGCACTACATGGAACAAAATGTTAAAAAGGTTTTTTTTTTTTTTTTTGTACGGTAGCAAAATTAAAGAAGGGAAAGGGTTTAAGGGATTAAAGAACTTTAGAATAAGATTGAAAATTTATTTTGCATTTAAAAGTCAGAGGCATATGAAAAATTTTATAAAGAAATGTCTTAGTTGTACGATAGAGTTGCAGTTAAGGTTTTAAAAAAGGCCACCAAATGTAGGAAGTATCGACTGCATCCGTGCATTTCCAATTATTGATAAGTTGAACACTTTATGGGTTTATGTGTTATTTTTATACAAACAACACTGTCTTTGGTATTAGAAAAAAGAAGGGAAACGGGGAATGTGTCAAAGAGACAACGACCAAAAGGGGAGCAACAACAACTCAAAGCAACCATAAGATCTTCAATGAACGTTGAGAAAACCCCACACCCAACGGCAGGTCGGAGTCGGCCCCTGAATAAAGAGTAATCAAGTTCAGCGAAATAAACATCATCCTAGACTCCCATAGACATAAAAGTAAACTAACTAGAAAAAAGACAAGACACACAAAGGCTTAATAAATTTCCTGACTTAGGACAGGCGCAAACCTGCTGCGGCGGGGTTAAACTAGTTTTATTGGGCCCTAACCTTCCCCCTATAGCCAATGTGAAATAAAAAAAAACAATCGTAACAACAGTAAAATTAACCCAATGCACTTAGTGTATTTTGTAGAGTGCAGGTATCAATGTCCTCTGAAAATTGTCGTCTGTCATGTGCTTATCAAGAACCAGCTGCCCACACGTTTAAATCAAGCAGTTAACTCTCCACGTCTACCTTTGTTCTTTCGTTAAGTAAAGCGAGAACCAAAATGTCTGTCAAAACAAGATAATCCGTGGACACTAGCAATATCGGAAACACAAAAATACCAGAAATGTATACGGCACATAAATAAAGAAACGCACACACAGATGAACCCAAATTAAAATCACGGGTATATTAACAATATTAAAAGGAAAATTGGCCAAAAATGTTATTATTTTCTATTCATATAAACGGACAGGTATACATCTATATTAATGTTTTATTCTAAAGGATAAGGGTATGAGATCGATATTTCATTGTGACTGACTACGTTCTGTGGGTCGCCATTTGTCATCCTCTTGATAAAAATTGTCAAGATATGTCTAACGGCCTCAGAGATACCAAGTTACTGTGATCTGCCGTTGCCATCATTTGCATTCTTTATCAGTGTGAAAACATACGGTTTTCTTACTAGATAATTGCATGACAAAAGCTTTTCCTGGTTTTTGTTTTGATATTTTCATCACATCTAGATGCAAAACAAAAAAATTATTAAAGAATATTGTTTGAAATTATCTAAAAAGGTGCAATGCAAAATTCTGACCATAGATTTTTAATTCTAATGTAGTTAATCCTGTTATCTGATTGGTTAATACTATAATTTTTAAGGTATAGATTTCATGGCTAACGCGTCGCCAATAAACTCATTTTGCGACCATCAAATCCCCAATTGATGCCTCCAAATCTTCAAAATACAATACAGTTATCTCCTAATTCTGACGAAATAAACTGAGTGCTAAATGGACAGGTAAATTCTTGAGAGATATCTCAGAGTCCAACAAAACAGAAAACTTGTAATTACCTGTGACCCTGACAGGATGTATTGGCGTGGTTTATACATTGACCCATCACTTATTCACAAAACTTGCAAACAGTCGGTTACATTTAGATTCATAAGCGAAAATAATATGATTATGTTTATCCATCATCCGACGTTCCTAACATGAGAGGCAGGCAATAAAAACGCACAAAAAAATAATGGAGAAAGACAGAAAAAACATCTCTGGCGTTAATACCAAAAGGGTTTAGATGTGAAATGCACAAACTTTATTAATTTATCTCAATGTTCTGGTTAGGGGCCGACCATTTAACCTGAAAGGAGGGGGGGGGGGTGTTTTTTTTCTAAAAAAAAATATTTTGGAGCTGATTTTATGTGAAAAAAAAATATTTTGGCTGCCAAAATGATGGGGAAAAAAATTCTGAAGGAGGCTTTCTGCCCCAAAAAATAATGTAAATTTTGAAAAAAAAATATTTTGCTGATATACGTGAAAAAAATTAATTTTCTGTCCAGGAAAAAAACAATACCCCCCCCCCCTTTTCAGGTTACTGAGTTGCCCAAATACTTTTCAACTAAAGCGTGCAAGTGCTTCGTATACTATCATTGGTATATGATATGTACCTCAGTACCTCAAAGAAAACCATTATTATTCTAATGGTTTATAGGGGGGCGTAGCCCCCCAAAAATACTAAGAAATGTCAAAATTTAATCATCATATTCTGTATACCGTGTTCCTATTTTTCGTTATGCAGTGTAGGATTAAGCGCGCGTAGCGCGCAACGGAAGGAAGTTGAATCTTCATGGAGCTCATGGAGCAAAATTTAACATAAATGGAGAATTACGAAATTGTATTTGATACATTTGTAATAAACAGAGTTATAAAATTTTGAAAACAAAGTAATAAAAAGGATTTTTCGTTCTCTCGTTTAAAAGTAACCGATTTCATCGGAAAGGCGCTCGGGCAACGAGATCTCGATTTCCATAGCAACCATAGTAATTTCAGCATCATAGACGGCGCGATGTTCACATGTTTACGTGTTCACGCGAACTGTGGTACTTTTATTCCTAGATAATTCAATATTGATAAGCAAATTGCGTAAGTTTTTTGCAGGAAATAACAAACATAGATCTTCTGAAAATAACGTTTTTCACGTTTTCATCACTTCGGATTTCAGATGACAAAAAGCTGACAAAATCTAAAGAAATTCCCTCAGTCAGGAAGGCAATAAATCCTTATCCTTATCAATTAGTGCATTGGTAAATGACTTACCAGTGCTCAAATGTATTTCCACAAGTAAAATTTACCTGTGCATTCCTTTTTAAGGCACGGACCATTTGATGGGTGATATTTTTCTAGAAAAAAATTTCTAGCCCCCATTTTTCCCCAAAAAATTATCTGACCTGCATCTGGTTTGAAAAAAAAGAATCTGGCCCTGATCCGGTCCAATAGAAAAAAAGCGTGACTCGACAAAATTTTCTAGCATAGTAGGAAAGGAATAATCTGGCGAAGCAGAGCGGAGTAAAATGATCTCTAAAGTCCGCCTAAATAGCAGATATATGACTTTACTAAATTTCATACAAAAATACGGTTTTCTTAACACCAAGAAGGAAACAAAATAAATCCATAAAACATTCAGTAAATATATTTGAGCGTAAACAGGCAAACCAAATTGACTCCGATGCTCTCGTTGATATGTTTTTCGGAATTGAAAAAATTTAATCCAGAAGTTGAGTCTTATATATTTTTTTCAAGAAACATGCAAGTTTCTGCGTCATTTTTTTTTTTTTGTTGTATTTACGCGTAAAGTCTTCTGTACCTTAAGTGGTAAAAGATATTTGTATTTGAACAATTG
>MJUU01045919.1:56985-69336 GCA_002080025.1 Modiolus philippinarum
AATTGAAATTTTATCGTGAAATCTCGGTGTCACATGACGAGACTTACAAACCCTATACTAAAAATATACTAAAAAACAAAATTAAAGGTCAAACAGCAAATATGTCATTATCGATTTGTTAAATTACAGATTGCTATCTTCCTTTACAAGTGCCTTGGTATTATGTTCGTGTCATCAAACAATGATAAGAATAGAACATTCAAATTTCAACAAAATCAACAATACACGACACAACCATTGACAGTCCTTTTCACTTTCATAAACTTATCATGTTAACCTCAATAGATTTATCTTGGATACTTCAGTAGAAGAACACTAGTGTCTTATACATGCAAATTGTTGTACATTTTCCTCTCATCAAAAACCATTCATATTTAAAAAAGTATAAAACAATATCCACCCCTACATAAGGCAAAAGAATTTTGCAAATATGCTTTTTCAATGAAATTTGATTAACATAATACTTTGTTCTCATAACCTTGAAGAAGCAAAGCTTCATTCAAAGATGCCTTTGTCTAACGCTTTGGAATAAGATTGCACGCTTATATCTTTTTTAATTAAAAAAGCAGTTAATCATGTTGATACTGAAACTGAAACATATGAAGCAGTTTAAATAAGTGTAAACTGAGAGAATATTAATATCTATTAGTAAGTAAATCGTTTTATTTTGTTCATAAAAATATGTAAGACTCCTTTGGATTCACCGTAACATTACTAATCCTCTCATGAGAAAGGGATTGTTTTCTTCACAATTAGTTTAAAATATGAAAACATACCCAGGTTATATTATATTGGCAAATTGAATAATATTATTCTACTTCTTTTTACATTTTTTGGAGTCACATTTTAATTCTTTATTTCAAAACAATACACTAAGACACCATTTTAGATGTTCATTCATTCATATACACTGTATTTATGAATTATTTTAAAATATGAAAACATACCCAGGTTATATTATATTGGCAAATTGAATAATCTACTTCTTTTTACATTTTTGGAGTCGCATTTTAATTCTGTATTTCAAAACAATACATTAAGACAACTTTTAAGATTTTCATTCATTCATATACACTGTATTTATGAAATCATGTTTCATACAAAATTTCAACATTCTTATATTTGGAAAAAATAATATAATCTCTAGTGTGAATGCTTAAGATCGATAAAAATATGGTTTCATTTGATATTGTTGAATATATTTATTTAAAACATATAGATTATCGATAAAATTATCGTTTCTGTCGAATTAACTTTCATGTATGGAATCACGGTGAAGTTACCAACCAGTCTTGAAAATAAGCAAGTATCAGCACTTTCAATGATTTTCAATGATAAAAAACACGACCTTATCTACCTCTGTCTATATAGAATCTGTTTTAATCAAATTCTTGCCCCTTAAAAATGTTGACGCTTCATTCCTTGTATTTAGTGGATATTCTTGCCGCTGGATTGACCTCCTATTTCGTTATTTTTGGAAATGATTACTTCTTTTTGACAAGTTTTGGATTATAGCTTATCATGTTATATGATTCCAAAGATGTCGATGAGATGTTACGCCATAAAGCACTTATGCACTTGTTTTTGTTTTTTGTTTTTTTTGTTTTTGTATCTTATGACTATACCTTTATCCCTTTTAGTCTTGCTATTTCCAATATTGAAGGTCATTAATGTTTAACTGTTTTAGCTGGTCAAAGGCAAATCGCTGCATAACGATTAATATTATAACTATCCATATTTTGACAGGTTGTGATACCAAAGCAGATATTACATTTTTAGTAGATTCCTCACAAGATGTGGGCAAAGACAATTTTCAGAAACAGATTGAATTTTTAAAACAAACAGTGAGAGATTTAAAGGTAGCACCAGACAAAACACAGATAAGTGTTGTAACGTTTAGTTCTGGTGTGTATAACCAGTTCTTTTTAAACCAATATGCAACAAAGGCAGACGTTTTAGCCGCCATTGACAGAATTCCATATATATCTGGGCGGACACACACGTCCGATGCAATAAAATACGTTACTAGTACTTCATTTAATCCTATTCATGGAGCAAGAAGTAATGTTCCGCATATTGCGGTCTTAATGACAGATGGGCCTTCAACTGCAAAGGATTTAACAAAAGTTCAAGGTCAAGTTGCCAAGGACAACAATATAATAATATATGGTGTTGGAGTTGGTGCTGGTGTTGATATGGATGAGTTATCGTCTGTGAGCAGTAGTCCGAGTCACAGATATTTGTTCAAAGCAGAAAATTATGGAGCATTGAATTCACTGTCAAGTTCACTCTCAACAAAATTATGCAACGGTAAGAAGACATTCGGATTAAAATAACAAAATACCTTGATTATAGACCAAAACTTATTATCTTTAGAATATGAATCCAAACAGAACAATAAGGAACTAGTAACAAATTATTGAATGCCAATATTATAACATATTCTCTAATTCTGATACTGGTTATGTCACTTTTGGCCTGTTGGAGATCAAAGAGATATTTCACATTTGAAAATCTCATTGAATATTGAAGAAAAAAAAACATGTATAAACCTTTTACCATAAAGGTAACTGAATAAACAGAAGTACATGTATTTACCTCGTAGTTAGCAATAAATTTTCATTTCACACAGGTTTCTGCGATTTCTACACACCTGTTCCTACAATTTCTACACATAAATATAAAAATATGATGTCCCAGTTCAAATATCTGATGTTCAATGACGTCAAAAGTAATATTCGAAGACAAACTTCCAAAGTGTAAATGCATGTTCATGGAAAGGAAATCATAACTGAGCAAGAATGTTACTACAAATATCAAAGCAAATACCAGTATGAAAGAAACAAAAACTGACAGTATTGCCAGGTGCTCCGGAAGAGTAAGCACGAACTGCTGCACGCGTTTATCAATCAAAATTATTTTTTTGTTAATTTTCGGCTCAATATTTCGTTATGTATATCTGATATTTGCACGCATTATAAATTTCTTACACACATATTTAAACAAAGAAAATAAAAAAAAAGTTTAGTGTAAATACTTAAAAATCAACATAATTGCTCTAAAGATTCTGTCCAGCTATTCCATAAGCATATTTTAAAAGTGCTGTCATTGTGCAATATCCAAGGAGGTAATTTGTTAACTATTTTTAGATAAAATTGGTGCATTTTTATCAGCCAATGCTTTAAATTCAGATATTGCAGCATTTGTGTATACTTCTCTTTAGTGTTGTTAGATAAATAATTAAAAATGTTTAAATTTACAGAATTACCGCCAAATCCAAACAGATTGCCCGCGCCTACCTGTAAGTGTATTCCATTTATATTTAATTCGTTGTTTTAAATAATGTTTAATACCTCTTTATGTAGAACTGCAAATACTTTGGAAAATTTAGAAAATCATGTCACAGTTCTGAAACGTTGTCAGGGTTTTTTAATTGACAATTTCAATTACTAGTATGAAGTTTTTATCTACGCATCATTATTTTCTGAGTTTTTACATGATTATTCACCATCTGAAAAAACGCTTTGCTTTCTCAGTCGTGACTGATTCTGCTTGTTGGGCAGCACTCCATGGGGTAAAACCTGGTGTATGGATCTATAAAAAAAACAAAGATAACGGTAAACACCTACAATGGTCGAAAATTACAATCCACGAGGGAACCGCACTAGGAAAAGCATAAAACATAGTCTTATTAATTATCATCGTCACAAATCTAACGTCAGTTTTGAAATTAAAGTTGTCGTGTCAGTTTTATTACCTTAAAGACAATTAAACAGGAAAGCGACACTTTTTAGCACTTACTTTTAATGACACCGTACAGGCAGACATGGAAATATAAAAAATAAGTTGTAATAGAAAAATAATCACTACATGAGTAAGAGGGCTGTGAGTAAAAATTGAAGTCGGTCGGCTTAAAGCATTCAAAAAAGAAAATGCACAGAGAGTGTAGATTTGTCCAACAATATTTTTGAAAAGAAGAAGAATAAACTAAATGATATAATCATGTTTTGTGTTTTATAGCTTGTCTGCATAAAGCTGATTTAGCTTTCTTGGTTGATTCCTCGTCGAGTGTTGGAGCATCAAATTTTCAAAAACTTGAGAACTTCTTGAAAAGTGCTGTAACTAAGCTTGATGTCGGACAAGACAAAGTTCATGTTGGATTAATGCAGTACAGCAGCTATCCATCCATTGAATTCCCTCTCAACATGTACACAAACAGAGGAGATGTACTAAAGGCAATTGAAGGTCTTCAATTTAACGGCGGAGACACCAACACAGGGGATGCAATACAATACATGCGCCAACAAATGTTCTCTCAAACTGGTGGCGCAAGAACAAATGTCCCTAGAATTGCTATTGTAATAACAGACGGTGGTTCTTCAGATAATGCAAAAACAACTCTACAAGCCGACAGAGCTAGAGGGGATAATATCGGCTTAATATCAGTAGGAGTCGGACAGTCAGCAAATAACTACGAACTACAGATCATAGGAGGAGGGCCATCAAATGTTGTATCGGTTGGAAATTTTGACCAATTGGAACAAGCGGTAAACCAGATACTCCAGAAGGCGTGCTCTGGTAAGTTTACTGTTTTAGCTATAATTACTCAAAATTCAAATCAAAACTTGTTTCAAATGTTACGACATACAACCTGATATCTATATGAAAATATCGGCAAACGAATACTGACAGAGAAATGTTGGAAAACGAAAACCTGGAATTCCAGCTCCAAAAACTGTAACCAATTAAGACAAAATGAATGGAAAAAAAATAAAACAAAACGAAAATGCAACAAAACTAGAGCACTAACAGTGTTATTATCGCCGAGAGTTATTGCACTATTTATCACACTAAATACAGCTTTATCTTAAGGAAAATTTAGCATATTTTTATTTTGGCAGACACTCTTATTGTTCCATGGCAAAAAAAAATATAATCTAGTCTTACTACTTTACTAGAAAAAAATGTTTTAAATTAATAGCATCTCCCTCACGCAAAAATCTCTGTCCTTATCTGGCATGGCTTTTGATTTAGATAATTTTGGTTATTTGACATCTATCAGGAGTTTTTCATCTTTCGATTTCTGGATTTCCAATGTTTTAACTTTATTTGCACAAACGGAGAAAAAAAGTAAATTAACAGAAACTTTAGTATTTTGTTATAATGTTTATTGAAACAAAAATTTGTTCGAAAATAACTGGAGATTTATTTTAAATATTATTTATTATTTTCAGTTCAGTCTACAGTCGCGCCAACAACAGCAGGTAACTATAAAACTGTTTACAAACTTAAGCATGTTTTAATATTGAATATGCATACATTTTTATGAAATGCGTTGAGTTTGATTAAGAAATATTTAGTAATTAGCTTTTTCGGCAGCAGAAGTGTAGAAAGTTTGAATAAAAAAAACATTCCAAAACAGGAGGTCAGAACCAAACTAAGATTGTCAAATATAGTCCAATAATCTAACTGCAAAAAGCAAGCAACGTAATCAATGAAAAAGAGCATTTATAGTTGTTTCCTTAGAACACGTCTGACATGGACACACATAACAAGTAGGTCTAAAAGGCATGGTTGTGGTTGATGTTCATGCCCTCATACAAATATATAGATAATGTGAAATTGTTATATTTTAATACATGTAGTTAAAATATAAGAATTATCATTTTGTTGTATTGTTGAGATTTGTAATACAAAAAATACCGAAGTTGCATAAAAAATAGTAAATTTCGTTATACTGTACACGTGTTTCAAGGAGTAACCTCTCATCAGCAGCATTAAATTCAAATAATTGGAAAGCCATAATCCAAAAGTTGTAATAAAAGAAGTAAATCGAAACAGAAAGCCAAATCCAGTACCAAGAACATCTACCGAGTGTCATACACGGAATGAAGCCTCGGTATTTTTAAGAGGTTAGAATTTTGATAAAAACAGTCAATTTCTATAAAACGTAAAATAATGTAAAATGACATTTAATAAATGTAAATCACGCTGTTAATCACCGGCGAACATCTGCGAAAAAAAAAACATTTTTGTTTTGTTTTGTTTTTGTTTTTTTTTCCACTGAGACACAATAAATTACAGAAAATAAACAAAATGGTAAACGAATTTGTCTACAACAGATACAAACATTCACATTCTTAATAATCAACTTTATCGCTAATTTGCTCAATTTTCAATTGTTTCCGAGCGACGATAATTCTATTATCACTGCACTGCGCTGATACGAACATATTATCGTCAATCTCTATGGGACGTTAGCAACAGCGTATTAATATGACGTCGCCTGACGTTTCGTCACAAAAATAATTCCAAGAAAGAAAGCGCCATATTTAACCACTAATAATTTGTTAAACTGAAAAAATTACTTTATTGGAAAAGGAAACATATATCCGATATGTTTCAATAATAGAATTAGCAATAAAAATACTATTAGTAATTTGTTTTGCTCGGATGGATTTCTCAGCTTGTATTGCATCTCGTGCTGTCGCACTCGTTGCAATACAAGNAGAGAATTCCATACTCGCAAAACAAATTACTAATAGTATATATTTCTTATATAGGGTCTGTAAGTCTCGTCATGTGACTAACGAGAATCCACGATAAACAGGCAATTTGAAAACGTTTCTCGCCAAAACATGACGTAAGAGGATTGTGACTTTCAAGTTTTTGTTTGAAACGTCATATATCTTGGTTTAAAATGTAACTTCAGGGTACAAATTTTGATCCCGGAAGTTCCAAATTTGTACGAGACTTACAGGCCCTATTGTGTTTATGTGTTATTTATAGGTGCAACAAACGCTCCAACAAACTGCCAGGACAAACTCGGAAACTGTAATGCTTATGGAACAACAGTCTGTGCGTCATATAAACCCTGGGCACAGGATAATTGTGCTAAATATTGTGGCTTCTGTAAAGGCAAGTCATATCTTTTTATGCTCTAAAATCGCTCACACATTTATTCTTTATAACTGCTATACTTGTATGAAATGATACACTAAGCTTAACGTCAAAATTAATTTAAAAAAAAAGAATATTTATTCGTCTTCATTGTTGTATAATTCTATTATTATTATTTTTTGTCTGCAACTTTGACTTAATTGAGACTTGTTTGTGAATTTTGCTTAAAAAATAATGAATAGTATTGGAGGACATTGGTGGATCCAAGGGGGGGTCCGGGGATTGGAAGCCCCTTTTTTGGACAATCATGTATTTTTTATGAATATCCTGATATTTTATTAACAAATGCCCAGAAAAATTTGAGCGCTTCGCTTCGCTCGCGAAATTTTCTATCAATTCCAATTGGAAACCCCTCCCTTTTCTGCGCATGTAAGAAAAAAAAAGAAAACTGAACTTGATTACTCTTTATTCAGGGGCCTACTCCGACCTGCCGTTGGGTTTGGGGTTTCTCACCGTTCATTGAAGATCTTATGGTGGCTTTGAGTTGTTATTACTCCCCTTTGGGTCGTTGTCTCTTTGACACATTCCCCGTTTCCCTTCTTTTTTTATGTCGTTTTTTCAGATTTATGAATAACTGATAATCATCCGTCATTGTGATGAACAATAATGATAATTACTGAACAGTATAGACCATATCCGAGCTGTGGTATCAGGATTTACCTGACCACTTTTCAACACGTTACAGTATTGAAAACGTCACGTCACAAAGCCTACAACGTCATTAAACTGGTCACATGGGGCGGACATGTTTGTGACGTAGGGCGGACAAACAACAAGTGGAAAATCTAAATACCAGAACTCGGATATGGCCTATTGTCATGAGCCAAAATCAAATGGACAAAAACACAAAGCAGATGCAAAACCATGCGCCGAAAAGTGGTCAAGCCAACCTTAAAAAATTGTTTGTTTGCTGTTTATCGACCTACTCATAAAAATCCTACCTACTCGAAAAATTTTATTGACATTTCCCAGACAATTTTTTTTTATTCTATTTTTAGCACATTTTCCTTAAAAATAACCCCTTTTTGACTTCTTTGGAGAAAAAAAAATAATTTACGTACCTACCTACTTACTCACATCCAAAATTGATAGTCGATAAACAGCAAACAAACATTTTATTAAGGATGGCCTCAAATAAATATTTCATTTTCAAAGTTGTTCAAAGGTCAATAATTTCCAACTGCACAAAATGGATGTCTTTGACATTCTGCTCAATCTTTATATATGAGTTATCATCCCTAATATATTCAATAAATTGTGTCTTCACTTTTTTAGCTCCCAAACCAAAATGTGAAGACAAACTGACTAACTGTTTGGCCTATGGAAAGTCATCCTGCACTCAATATTCAGAATGGGCTCATCAAAATTGCCAACGCTATTGTGGATTCTGTGGTGAGTACATAGTATGTCACGCAAGATTTCTGATTGCAGTATTAGTGTTCTTATCACTATACTGACTGCTTTTTAGTTTTAAGAGAAACTACTGCTTTTTTGTACTATTTACTGTACATACTTATCACTAAATGCATAACCTTTTTGTAGTTGAGAAGAATTTATAAATTTGATAAACAAAACAATCATACAATAATGAAAACTGAAAAATAAAAGAAAACGGACATTGTTAATCAGAGAAATAACAACAACATGTTCTTAAAAGGGTTAAAATGCATCCATTACAATCTCTGTCGATTTTATGTCATTGGAAACAAGGTTAATAATATCAGAACCTATCTAAAGGGTGGTTATGGATTACTTAAAACAGTGATTTCCACAGAGTTAGCATTTTGGGTACATCCCATCGCTTATTATTAAGAGATAAATAACAAAATGTGTATGTCATATCATTTATTTTTTTCTACTTCCAGCTGTGGCAGCAGTAACAACCGGATTCTGTAAGTTTAATTTTTATTGCATCATTTGTATTTGGAACCTTACAAAATCTATTTTTTGTAAATTTTGTTGAAAACGAAGGAGTATCGCTCTGGCCTTAGTTGATTTTGGCTTTACATTTAGATAACATTGGTTATTTGTTCTCTGTCAGTTTTTAAGCATCTTTGAGTTTATGGTCTTCCCAACGTTAAGATTTTATCTGCACTAAAGAGACATAAGTTGTCGAAATGCGCATATGCAGAAACTAAAGTCACAGTAACTTCGGTATGTAGTTATTTATTTACTTACACTTTTTATGTCTCTTCTATTTTATCGGTCAACCTTCTTTTCTCTAGGCTACGGGAATACAGAAGTAATCAAATTAATTAATTTACAGTATAAACTATATTTGAGTATTATGTAAATGTATTTGTTCTTTGATCAAATTTACCTAGATATACAAAAAAGAGATAGTTCCAAAAATGTGTTGTATCGAAAGTTGTTTTTTTTTTCATTGCTTTAAGCATCATCTGTTGTAATTTATGTGTTATTAAATACAGTTAATAGCATGTAACACAGAAAAGACATGACAAGGTACTAGATTGACTGCATATCTATATAAAGAGGAGAGTTAGATATAACCTTCCTCCTGAAACTAACAGGCAAACAGATGTACTTTTATGCAAAAATATTGCAATTTTCTGGGATAAAAGATGTAGCATAGGGGTTATGCACCCCTGTGAAACACACATATTAGTTATGATGGGTTTGTTGAAGAAAAAACTATGTAGAATTTGATAAATAAGTCTTACGTGTTTCTTGGGGATGATCTAAAATGGACTATCTCTTTCTTGAAGTGTTAATTATGCCGAAGTGGGAGTTTTGATAATTAGGAGTATAAATTGAAACTTAATGAATGTTAAGGTATTGTGTTTGATAAACCTAAACTATAAAATGGTGCATCTCAAAAAAATAATATGTTTTTTAACTTCTGAAGATGGAGCATTCATGTATTGTTTCTTTTACATGAAAACGGATCTGTCAACCAACACATGCACTTGTTACATAAAAATGTCGATCTTTCTTTCACGTCTTACAAGAAGCAAGAGAAGAACTGACATTTTTCATGCAAAAAGTGTCAGTATAAACTACAATTATGCCCAGTTGGGTTCAATGTCAAATGCCGAATGAATTTAACAGACCCTTAGCTTGAAATGCATCGGGCGTGAAATGCAGGTATTTAAATTTACTACATCCAGAGGATTATAAATAAGATTTTCATTTGATCAATGATCGAAATCGCTTTATGTACATTGTGATTAAAATTATACAATCATTCCAGGCCAGATACGCCATTAAGCTCAATTGAAATAATCGAAATATCGCGACTTTTCCCGATCGGTTGAAACTAATAGAGGAACTGATTGCCCAAACTTTGTCCCCTTGTCCTAAAATTTGAAGACACAAATATATACAAAATAGAAATTTGTGCTGCTAATTTGGATATGTCTACTGGGTAAATAAAATTTTGAGGGGTATGGGTGAAGTCTTACCTTTGTCATGTCTTCTATTTTTTGAGAGGGTCACAGAATTTGAGTCGGAAACTTGACCAAAATCTAGGAAGTGCAAAATACTCAATTTTTACATCGTATCTTTCGAATGCATATTCAATTTGGTAGAATCAATAAATATGATTATAAATGGTTTATAATTTCCGAAATGGCCATACAGCTCATTAAAATTATTGCAGTTAGAGTTAACATATGTGTTATGGTCTCATGTTCATTTACTCCATGTCCTTTCGTAAAATATTATAGTCGTTTAGAAATTAGCTTTAATATTCCACCTTTCATGCCCTTTTTTTTCTTTGTTTTTCTCTGTTGTCGTTGGACATCGATTTTTGTGGTCATCACTTCCCTTGTTCCTTCGGTATTCTACTGCCGTTGCTTTATGATTGCACCCAGAAGAAGAACATTTCACTTGCTAAAATTAAACACAAAATTTACAACTTTGAACTTGAATATATCGAAATAAATGAACTCAAGCTCCAGTTTCACAATTTTGTGCATTTAACAAGTTTCGGGTCTACATTTTTGAAAAGCTTATTGTGTATTTGAATATTCAAAAAGGTTATTAATTTCACTGAACAATTTTTTTTCAGAAAAATGAATGCAAAAAAACTGAAAAAGAATTTTTTGCTTAGTTACTTAACAATGTTCAGTTCCGTTCCAATCCTTGAATTATCGTCCATTTCCGTTTTTTAAGGGGTAGACCTAGGTAAGGCCTAGGTAAGGCCAAAGACCTAGGTAGACCTAGGAAAGGCCAAAATTTTCCACTCGTTTAATATTTCTGATATTTACAGTATTTAAAGTATACATGTTCATATAAACTTTCAAGAATTTTTACCGTTTTGTTTTCTATCTAGTGCCCATCAAAGGCACCCTGTTTCCTTATTTTATTTGGTCCGTTCATGACTTGATTTTTGTTGTATAAAATAAGCTATACTGACTTAAATGGTATTCGAAATAGAAATATCACAAATGCTTACGCCTGTAGTAAAAATAAGTATGAAAGACAGTACGAAGTATAATAATGCATTTTAATGGTTTGAACTGAATAACTTAAATGTTTTCAACATCATAAGCTAAAATTTTTATTCAATTTTGTTCACTATAAACACTCCTTGTAAAAAATTAGTCGTTTAATTTTCACCAAAAGCTGAGATTAGAAAAAAAAATTACCACATGCAAAATATAATTAAATTTTAGAAAAATCTACTGTTCCATTTTTTTTCTAAATTTAGATTAAAGTATGTAAAAATTAATAGAATTGCTGAATCCCTGCTTTAAATTATTTCCCTTGCAAGAAATCTGACTTTCATATAATTTATTTATTTTCAAATATAATTGTACTCGTTATAAATAAGAAAATGTAAGGTGCTTATTTGTATGATAAAATGATTATTTATTGTCTGCGAGAAAAAGATATTGCAATATCGAAATTTTGATTATACCCATGACAATGGTGCTATTCATTTATGCAAGTACTAAGAGACCAAAAAACAGGTTAATCTCCCCATGCCCTAGGTCTGTCCCTTTAAGTTACGTCGGCAAAATCATATTAATTTTTATAAAATATAAAAATAAATAAAAGCTGGATATACAGAATATGTGTCAAGAATGTTTTTTGTAGATTTTAGAATATTCATCCATGGCAAGTCTGTGTGTTGAATCACTTCTTGAGAAAATGTTTAGCACAATAAGTATAAAAATAAATAAAAGCTGGATATACAGAATATGTGTCAAGAATGTTTTTTGTATATATAGAATATTCATCCATGGCAAGTCTGTGTGTTGAATCACTTCTTGAGAAAATGTTTAGCACAATAAGTATAAAAATAAATAAAAGCTGGATATACAGAATATGTGTCAAGAATGTTTTTTGTAGATTTTAGAATATTCATCCATGGCAAGTCTGTGTGTTGAATCACTTCTTGAGAAAATGTTTAGCACAATAAGTATA